>QLOJ01000749.1:0-13919 GCA_003313625.1 Tricholoma saponaceum
CACCTTGCCTGCCTCAAGCAAAAGCTTGACTACTGAGTCATGACCATTGCAAGCAGCCCAAGAAAATGGAGTCCAACCATCAATGTCTTTTACATCAACATCCACCTTGCCTGTCTCAAGTAAAAGCTTGACTACTGAGGCATGACTATTCCAAGCAGCCAAAGAAAGTGGAGATAGACCATCAGTGTCTTTTACATCAACATCCACCTTGCCTGTCTCAAGCAAAAGCTTGACTACTGAGTCATGACCATTTTGGGCAGCCAGAGAAAATGGAGATTGACCATTATTGTCTTTCGCATCAACATCCACCTTGCCTGTCTCAAGCAAAAGCTTGACTACTGAGTCATGACCTTTCTTAGCAGCCAAAGAAAATGGAGTCTGACCATTAATGTCTTTTGCATCAACATCCACATTGCCTGTCTCAAGTAAAAGCTTGACTACAAAGTCATGACCCTTCTCAGCAGCCCAATAAAATGGAGTCTGACCATAATTGTCTTTTGCATCAACATCTACCTTGTCTGTCTCAAGTAAAAGCTTGACTACTGAGTCATGACCATTCCAAGCTGCCAATGAAATTGGAGTATGACCATCATTGTTTTTTGCATTGATATCCACCTTGCCTGTATCAAGCAAAAGCTTGACTACTGCATCATGACCTTCTTGAGCAGCCCAAGAAAATGGTGTCCGACCATTATTGTCTTTTGCATCAACATCCACCTTGCCTGTCTCAAGTAAAAGCTTGACTACTGAGTCATGACCATTCCAAGCTGCCAACGAAATTGGAGCATGACCATCATTGTTTTTTGCATTGATATCCACCTTGCCTGTATCAAGCAAAAGCTTGACTACAAAGTCATGACCTTCTTGAGCAGCCAAAGAAAATGGTGTCCAACCATTATTGTCTTTTGCATCAACATCCACCTTGCCTGTCTCAAGTAAAAGCTTGACTACTGAGTCATAACCATTCCAAGTAGCCAAAGAAAGTGGAGAATGACCATTATTGTTTTTTGCATTGATATCCACCTTGCCTGTATCAAGCAAAAGCTTGACTACTGCATCATGACCTTCTTGAGCAGCCCAAGAAAATGGTGTCCGACCATTATTGTCTTTTGCATCAACATCCACCTTGTCTGTCTCAAGCAAAAGCTTGACTACTGAAGTACAACCATTCCAAGTAGCCCAAGAAAATGGAGTCAAACCATCCTTATCTTTTGAATCAATATCCACCTTGCCTGTATCAAGCAAAAGCTTGACAACTGAATCATGGCCACTCTTAGCAGCCAAAGAAAAGGGGGTCTGACTATTATTGTCTTTTGCATCAACATCCACCTTGCCTGTCTCAAGTAAAAGCTTGACTACTGAGTCATAACCATTCCCAATAGCCAAAAAAAGTGGAGAATGACCATAATTGTTATTTGCATCAACATCCACCTTGCCTGTCTCAAGCAAAAGTTTGACTACTGAACTATAACCACTCCAAGCAGCCCAAGAAATTGGGGTCCAACCATTGTGGTTTCTTGCACCAACATCCACTTTGCCTGTATCAAGCAAAAGTTTGACTACTGAATCATGACCATTCCAAGCAGCCAACAAAAATGGTGTCTGACCATAATTGTCTTTTGTATTAATATTCACCCTTCCTGTCTCAAGAAAAAGTTTGACTACTGAATAATGGCCATTTTCAGCAGCATAATGCAGTGGTGTCTTACCACAGTTGTCTGACTCTTCCATGTTTATAGTTAGCTGATTCATTAGCCTTTCAGCCATCTGATGTAATCCCCATGCTGCACACCAGTGCAATGCTGATACATTTTTTGAATGTGGCCAAACAATTGTGGTCATTAGAGTAAATTTGGTGGTATTGGATAGCAACTCATAAGCAAGGTGTATAGCCTTATTATCACACAGCCCATGTATATGCCTTACCCAACCTTTAGCAGCATATGTCAGGAATGGTTTTACAATTTGAAGAGTCCCCACATCATCCATTGACAAATCAAAAGACAAATATGTCAGGCAACTGATTGTTAGGTCAGTAGGTGAAAGAAATGGTGGTACGGTGTGCCGGACTTGTTCTAGATATTCCTGTGTTGTGTAATCTACTTCTGTTAGTAAATGAAAATAAAAATATAACATAATATACTTACGAACTAGAGCTACTTGTTGAGATTCTGTTAGGACTACCAAACCTCCACACACAGACAGTAGAAAATTTTCATCATTGAGGTCCTCTTCATCCATTTTAGTCATATCTTCATGAATTGCTACAGCATACTGTAACTCAACAAGTGATAAGGGACGAAAGGCATAAGACATCCATGATAAAACTTGATAGGCAAGTTTTCTTTGCTCCTCTGATTGTTTATCTATTCTTGCTAGAGCATTGTCATAAGTGTCTTTGAAACCATCTGGCAATTTGTCCAAAGTCTGATGCAGAGACTTTAAAGTTGACTTTTCACAAAGACTGTCTGTATGCAGCCTTACTAAGAGAAACCTGAAAAATGCTATTAAATTATATGACAGTAAAAAGGCCATTTATACATACATTCCCTGAGCCTTCATTGCAACCTTGTTCATTATACCCTCTTTGCTGATTCGAGATGTTGGTTTGGATATCAATCTTCTCAGCATATCACCATGAGGACTAGAAAGCTGATTCTTCAGGTAGGCACTAATATCACTGTCCTTTGAAGTGATCTCCAGCTTGGCATCAGCACAGAGACTATGTTCAATTGAGAGAATAGGCCTTGATGTAACCAAAAGCTTGATAGATGTCAAAGATTGAATCTTTGCAATCAACCCTTTTTGCACACTGTCAGAGTACTCATCCAGAGCATCAATGACAAGAAAGACACAAGAATAAGCCTTCACTTCAGTCTGTAGCATAGCCATGAGTTGCCCAAGAGAAAGAGGTTGTAGTTTATCTTTTTGTCCCTGGAGAAGAACTGAATTATCAAATGTCAAGGCATGCAAAGCTAGCTGCCTTAGTAAAGCTTCCATGAGTTGATGGACACTATACTGCTTCTTGTAATTGCAGTAAATGAGCAGAACAATTGTGTCTTTGGCAACAAAGTTCTTCTGAAGGTGCTCAATTATAGTGGCTCTAAGGTAAGATGAATAAAATCTGAGATCTGGAAAGAGGATTAATTCTTACGCAAGGATAGTCTTGCCAACACCAGCTGTGACAGGAATGGGTTGGTCCAGCATTTAACAATCAGACAGAAGACTACTCACGGTTTCCAGGACACCAGAGGACCCTGAACTTGTGGGCCAACCACTGCTGAAACTCGGGAGACTGCAAAATCCATGTGCCTGTGCCATCAGTCCGTTGTTCAAGTGCTCGATTATGCTCTTCGTGAAAATGGATTGTAGATATCCAATTGATGAGCACCTCGGATGGTTTGCCTGGACCTTAATGCGAGGATCAGGGCCAATATTGGTTTATCAGTGGACTGAGACTATGGTACGCACTTTCTGATATTTGGCATTGGTTGTAGTTATAATTGATATTTCCACCGACATCGACCAAAGTGCTGTCGGTAACTGTGAAATTCTGTGCATTAGAGAGGTGTGGCATAGTTGGATGTTCGACGATGGGGGGATGATGAGAGAGATAACCAACGGGCGTGTAAAAGCTGTGTAACTGATTCAAGACTCAGACGGTGTCATGTGCCAAGGCAGCGTCTATCGCACTGCCTTACGTTCCAACATGCACGGCCTTGTGTTTACTCGATGCTCTCCTCATGATCACGGACAGTTTCGTTCCAGAATAATCCGTTCGAGCTCAATCACTCTTATAGCCACTCTTCTTTAAACTCCCCAACATCGACCCACTTAGCTTTGCACCAAATGATCTCCTTTTCAGACTACGCCTGTCATCTTCCGCGACCTGTTGCGCCGCTTCCTGTCCCTCGTCCAGCTTTTGCGCTAGTCGTCAAATTCGACATGAAATTCCTCTTTCGATTGCAATGCCATGTCCAACATACTTGACCGGCTGTCTGCCTCTCCAAAGAATCCATCCGATACCATGGGTTCACTCAAACGTTCACGTAAGAATGGAACCGCACTATCTGGACTAGTAAATCTCTGGACTAGTAAATCACTTCCCATTTACCAGGCCCCACCTTTTCCCCGGCATCGGCAAACTCATATCTTCACTGCTTTCGCCCTTCTACGCTCAATCACTCTCGACCACCGATCCGCACGCATTCTCCCCCTCCTACACCCTATCCTGCTTATCAAGACTGGCAGTCGGACCCTGTTCGAGTACTGCAATGTCTGTCGACGGCGGCAGGCACATCCGTGCTCTCCTTCATGCGCAGCGGGTACTGGCCCTCCTTCAAAGCAAACAATCTACCTCATCTCGTGTCCTCGACCTTCCACTCCCCATCTCGTTGGGGCTCGGGAGAAGGATAAATGTTGCCTATGGTTCGAGGATACGCCTGTGTATGCGTAGAGGGTGGAGACAGGGACGATGTTCGTATCGAAATCCACTTCCGCACCCGTTCACGTAGCAGCCCTTCTCCAAACCGAAATGTCGTACCAAACATAGCAGATCCAGCATCTACAGGCGATTTCCAGCAGAGGAATGGAGTTACGAAGCATAGTTGAGTCTTTCTGTATCTCACGGTGTAAGTGTCATCCCAATCTTACTTCATGCGAAGTTTTAACTAGCGCGCGTAGAGTCGAGCCGCAAAAGTAGCTGAGGCAAACCAGGTGGTCGAAATTAGGGCCGAAGGGTGGCGTTGGCGGTGGAAGATGAAACGTTCGATTCACTAACCATGGCTCGAAAATTTGCTTTGCATCTCATAACCATCACCCTCGAAACAGCCAAATATGCCGTGAAGCTCGTTTTACACGTCAAGCATGCTACTGGCTGCGTCCTTTTTAGCAGCTCCAAGAACAAACTACCGTCGTGTCGTCACCAGCGCTCGCCACAAACCGCCAGCTTGTTAACCTGGTCGTTGACAAGATAGTCATTGATGTCGCCGAAGAAATCATCTCACCACACACCTGTCAGATCAGGTGGGACAACGAAACTGCTTGGCCATTCTTCCTGCGACGTCATTTCGGTGTTCGAAAATCTCGGCCAAGGATGCATCTGATAGCGATGATTATTCTAGGCTACAGCGGATGCATGTGGATGATAAGACGGTATGTTCGTCCTCTCAAGTATAAAAGAAAAGTATTATGTCACTCATCGTGCTTATGTCTGCAGCTTGTCTCCCGACGCCAAGCTCATGCGATACCTCTATGACACTCAGGATTTCGGCTCCAAATTCTTCGTGTCGACATTGGGGGCCGTCCCAGTGCCTTCGATCGATGTCGATACAGATGTCAGTGGTATCTGGCTACGGTGCACGGCAGTCTCATATCCCTTGGACGTAGGTAGCGTGACGGACATTAATCAACTGGCATGCAACCTCTAAGACTCCCAGCGTGTTTTGGGAGAGGTGTGTTCGTAGGCGGGGATCCGTGTGAAGGAACTGCCGCCGATACTCTCGCTCCTGTTGATGGTCGTTTCCTACCCTTTTCTGCGAGTTTATGGCTGGTGCGTTTATGCTTGATAACGTTGTTAGTTTTCGTGCTGATGTTCCACAGGTTAAACGAGGAAGCGGAGATTGCGGATGACCGACGCTGAGCGATGACGACGACATGGAGATGATTCCTAATTCGTACAGCGGGAACAAGCGAGGCTCTCTTCGAGGGGTCTACCAATGAGCTGAACGAAGCGTGTGTGGAGAGGGAAATTACAAGAGAAACGCGTCGTCTACAACTGCAGGACTTTTCGATTCAAGGCACAGGCGCCAACACTTATAGAATCAGTTTTACAGACCATATTTCCATATCAACTTCCGGGCCCGAAAACGAAAGTACTTACCAGTAGGTTACACGCCGTAATAGAACGGCCCTTTATCTTGCAATGGTTGCTGAAGCTTGCTGTATACTACAATATATAGAGCAGATTTCATGGTAGTTGTTGAAAATGATTACGTCGGAAAACGCCGGCTGGTCAGTCTTTTCTTTTCCAACTTGTCACCATCGATTCATCGAACATGGCCAAACCACCAGCATAATCTTCTGTGGGTGTTCGTCGTGGGGCGGGGGCTACACCAAACTCCGAGTCAGCGTTGGGCGTTGTTGATGGGGAGGTGATTCCGAGTCCTACTATATTTTCTTACTTTGCTATCCAACTGGCGCCAGTTTGTGACATTCTAGGCTCTCGTTAACGTTCTCCAAGTATAACGTTGTACACAGAGTTCCCGTACGTTCGATCTATCCTTCACTGAGGCCCAAACGAGCATTGTTTGGGCTAATTTATTTCGCTCATTGTTCTTACTCTACTCCCTTTTCTATATATCTAATCTGACCATTGTTACACATTAGTTACCTCCACGACTACCAACTAACAACGAAATACGATACCTCATCCTTGCCTCCGATCACCTACATCCTTCTCCGTGGCAGCTACATCATGCACGCCTCATTCCTTCACATCGTAATGGTACGTTCAGTGTTACTTGGATTGTTCGATTGTCAGCGCTAATGATTATGTTCTAATAGGCTGATCATTACTCGAGATCCACCGGAGCATCCTGTTGCAAAACAGCGTCGCCAACTTAGCTGTGCATCGAGCGCCGCGGCTTGTCTGTATCACCAAAAGTGCGTATCCTCGCTTTGTTTGCCTGATCATGATATATGCGTACTCATCGCGCATAATTCAGCCCGTTTTTCTGATTTCGTCTGTCGTATCGCCCGAACGACCCTCTTCGAACTGAAGTACACCCTCCCGGATGCGTATGTTGGTGGGAGCGTATGGCGGCGGGATCCTCGATTATGCATGGGCTGAAAGGAATTCCGGAGGACTCGCCAAGCCACCCGCACATTCAATATCTCATCGAAACAGGTTCGTAGAAGTTCGTCCATCTCGCCTTCGTCTGGCGCTCGTTCTCCGGTGCTGACTCTTATTATGTTCGTACAGACTAGGTCGTGGGTGGTCGAGACTGGGGCTGAACGGTGGCATCGGCGGTGGAAGATGAAGCGTTCAATTCACTGGCAATGGCTAGAACATGTCTGCAGATTCGCAGCGTCTCCCAACCAACAGATTATCCATCGTAACATTGCCACCGAACATCCTCACCCAGATGCCGAATGAAAACAACCCTTGAAACGGCGAAATGTGCATGTCGAACGGCCAGAACTCATTGCCGTCGTATCATCGACAGCGGCTGCCACACACTGCCAGCTTGTTATACTTGTCGTACACAACAGATGGTCCTTGAAGCCGCCAGGGATATCATTCCACACACCTGTCAGAGGTACGAGAGGGTTCGTTCATCCTCGCAGGGAAAATTGAAAGGTATTCTGACATTTATCGTCCTTATTCCTACAGCTTATGTTCCAATGCCGAGCTTAAACATTACGTCTGATACCTCTACGACGCTCAGGATGTCGGCTCCAAAGTCTTCGTGTTCTAGATTCCCCCTCCCCGCTCTGCAAGGATCCAACGGTAAGTCTCACAGACCTACGCATCTCGTGCCTTCCCCGCGCCTTCGTGCCCCAAAGCGCTCTCTATCCCTTACGAGAAACGTGTGCTTTAACCTTGGGTAGTCATCGATAGCTACGGGGATCCTTCAATGACCGAGCGGTGTGAAGTTTGAGGGATCAGCATTTTAGAGGGGTTCCTGTTGTTGATTTGTTCGTGCATGACACGCTCATGGATCTCTCGTTGAAACACGTTGCCGACTGTTAGTGTCTCTCCGTTCTGTCCGACACTCGCTCCCGATGCTGATGTCATCATGTCGGTGCAGATTCAAATTTCGACGCATGTTCAACACGTTCTCCCTTAACATTAGCGGCCTACATGTTTAATTCAATGACCTCGGTCACGCATAGGTGCCGCGTTCTCTTCAATATCGAAACGCTCCCCGGCGGCATAAGTATGTGTCATTTTCTTCTTCCGCTCCGGTAATTCCAATTTACGCAAGGTCGAATCTAGTTCAATCAGCTGCATCCAACCTCTAAGGCTTCCAGCGCCTTTCTGGGGGCATTAGTTCGTCGGTGGGGATCCATTGTTTCTGTGTATACGCTCGTCCAGGTAAGCCATCTTTCGAGCATCTTTTGTGGTTGCGGCTGATCACAATCTAACTGGTACCTAGTTGGTAATTTCCAGCCACGTCTATTGGGGGAACTTTAGAAACAAGGAGGCGGATATCACGAATGATCGACAAAGAGCAATGATGATGACATGGAAATGATTCCTAGTTCATAGAGCGTGAAGGAACAAGCGAGGCTCAATTCGAGGTGTCTTTCCGACTGTCAACCTGAAGATGTATGAGTACTAGTACAATAATACTCCACGTGCTTTGAGGTACATACTCTACTGTGAGTTGAAAATGATCATGTCGTCGGAGAACGCCGGCACAGATTGTCTCCCGAAACCGTCATCGATTCATCGACCAAACCTGCAGCATAATCTCCTATGTTCGTCGTAGGCCAGCTACACCAAACCCAACCTTGAACGGCATTTGAAGCACCGGATCTTGTTCTCTAGGATTCCCGTACGTTCGATCCTTCATTCAATGAAACCCAAGCTTACATTGTTTCAGCCAATGTATTTCCCTCCACGGCCACCGACGCAAACTGAACAACGATACCTCGTCCTTTCCTCCGATCACCTACGTCCTTTTCCGTAGCCACATCATCCACGTTTCATGCGTTCACATCGTAATGGCAAGTTCAATGTTACTTGGATTGTTCGATTGTCAGCGCTGATGATTTTGTTCCAATAGGCTGATCATTACTCGAGATCCACCGGAGCATCCTGTTCCAAAATAGCATCGCCAACTTAGCTGTTCGTCGCTCGCCGCGGCTTGTCTGTATCACCAAAAGTGCGTATCCTCGTTTTGTTTGCCTGATCATGATATATACGTACTCATCGCGCATAATTCAGCCCGTTTTTCTGACTTAATTTTGTGTTTGGTCTTGTTGCCGTCCCTTCTCTCGTCGCCCACACCCATCGCAAGAGGTCTCTGTCCTAGACCGGCCAGTCTCTTCCTCTAAGGTGTGTATATACGAGATTTCTACAGAAATAGTGGCGCTAAAGGTGTACCCTTCATAGTAGCATGAAGTTCAATATTGCCAGTAAGAAACACACCGTGATTTTGGCACACAGAATGACTGATCCCATCTTCAAACAGACCCCGCAACAGGGGCCCAAAAACTCATCGACCTCGATGAAGAAAAAGCAATAGTAAGCTCACCCCTCATAGTTCCATATACTACCCATCCAACCCACACATCAACAGCTGCATCTTCTACGACAAGAAGATCTCTCAAGAGGTTCCCGGCGACTCTCTCGGCGACGAATGGAAAGGATACATCTTCCGCATCACCGGCGGTAATGACAAAGAAGGTTTCCCAATGAAACAAGGTGTTCTCCTCCCCCCAACGTGTCCGCCTTCTCCTCGCCGACGGCCACTCGTGCTACCGCCCCAGCCGCACCGGCGAGCGTAAACGCAAGTCCGTTCGAGGGTGTATCGTCGGCCCCGATATTTCTGTGTTGAGTTTGGTCGTGGTGAAGCAGTGTGAGGCGGAGATCCCGGGGTTGACGGATAATGTGTTGCCTAAGCGTTTGGGCCCGAAGAGGGCGACGAAGATTAGGTCGTTCTTTAATTTGGGGAAGGAGGATGGTGTTAGGAAGTATGTGGTTAGAAGGGAGGTGAAGAGCGCGAAGAAGGGGGATGCGAAGCCGTACACCAAAGCGTGAGTGTGGCTTCTACTTTTCGTTTGTTCAAGCTAACTCCTCTCCCATCCAGGCCTAAAATCCAGCGTCTCGTCACACCCATGCGCCTCCAGCGCCGCCGTCACCTCCGCTCCCTCAAGCGCAGAAAGCTAGAATACCAGAAAGAGCAGAAAACTGAATACGAGTACGTACCTGTTTTCCTCCTCCCTCTCCCTTCCCTTCCGTCAAGTACTAAATGCAATCGTTCTCTTCTCTAGTGTCCTGATCGCCAAACGCGTCGCAGAGAAAAAGGCCAAGGCCGCAGTGATCAAGGCTTCACACAAGGCACATGCATAATTGCTGGCCCCGTTCGATGCGCTGGGATGCGCGGTGCTTTTTGGGGTGTCGATTTGCTCGTCGCATGTTCCCTTCCATACTGCTTGTTATGTGTGTGTTATGCTATGCAATGATTGGATCCGATGCATTCGTGGTATGCGATTATGAATTACAATATGACTTTTTCGTCTCGTCTCGTTTCTTTTCCTTTTCCATGACCACGGTCGATGCAAGATTAGCCCCAGTTATCTTACTTACAGTCAATGCATACCGGATGAGATTTCATACTCATGAATGGGTATACAAAATTGTGCATCTCTTAAAGGTTGAACAGAATGATGGAAACTCCCCAGGTTTATGTATATAATAACCCTTTCCCAGTCAATGCTTTGTGGCTGTCAAAAAGTACATCCATATATTGGTATCAAAGATTTTACAACAAGAAAACAAATAACTAAAAAATAACCAGTCATAGGAAGGAAGTTTGGTTCCATCATCACAGTACCTGGGCCACCTTTCCTGTCTCAAGCAAAAGCTTGACTATGGAATCATGACCATTCTGAGAAGCCAGAGAAAATGGAGTCTGACCCTTATTGTCCGTTACATCAACATCCACCTTGCCTGTCTGAAGCAAAAGCTCAACTATTGGAGTATGACCTTTCTCAGCAGCTAAAGAAAGTGGGGTCTCACCCTCGCTGTTTTGTGCATTAACATCCACTTTGCCAGTTGCAAGCAAAAGCTTGACAATTGAGTCATGACCTTTCCAAGCAGCCATTGAAAATGGAGTCTGAGCATAATTGTCTTTTGCATCAATATCCACCCCATCTGTTTCAAGCAAAAGCTTGACTACTGAGTCATGACCATTCTCAGCAGCCAAAGTAAGTGGAGATTGACCATCAATGTCTTTTACATCAACATCCACCTTGCCTGTCTCAAGCAAAAGCTTGACTACTGAGTCATGACCATTTTGAGCAGCCAAAGAAAATGGAGTTTGACCATTAATGTCTTTTGCATCAACATCCACCTTGCCTGTCTCAAGTAAAAGCTTGACTACTGAGTCATGACCATTATTAGCAGCCAAACAAAGTGGAGATTGACCATCATTGTTTTTAGCATCAACATCAACATTGCCTGTCTCAAGCAAAAGCTTGACCACCGAATCATGACCACTCTCAGCAGCTATAGAAAGTGGGGTCTCACCCTCACTGTTTTGTGCATTAACATCGACTTTGCCAGTTGCAAGCAAAAGCTTGACAATTGAGTCATGACCTTCCCAAGCAGCCATTGAAAATAGAGTCTGAGCATAATTGTCTTTTGCATCAATATCCACCTTGCCTGTCTCCAGCAAAAGCTTGACTACTGAATAATGACTATTCTCAGTAGCCTTAAGGAGTGGAGATTGACTATCATTGTCTTTTGCATCAACATCCACCTTGCCTGTCTCAAGCAAAAGGCTGACTACTGAATCATGACCATGCCAAGCAGCCCAAGACAATGGAGTCATACCATGGCTGTCTTTTGCATCAACATCTACTTTACCTGTTTCCAGCAAAAGTTTGACTAGTAAATAATGACCATATTGAGCAGCCCAAGAAAATGGAGTCCAATCATTACTGCCTTTTGCATTAACATCCACCTTGCCTGTCTCCAGCAAAAGCTTGACTACTGAATAATGACTATTCTCAGTAGCCTTAAAAAGTGGAGATTGACTATCATTGTCTTTTGCATCAACATCCACCTCACCTGTCTCAAGCAAAAGGTTGACTACTGAATCATGACCATGCCAAGCAGCCCATGACAATGGAGTCATACCATGGCTGTCTTTTACATCAACATCCACCTTGCCTGTCTCAAGCAAAAGCTTGACTACTGAATCATGACCCTGCTCAGCAGCCCAAGAAAATGGAGTTTGACCATTATTGTCTTTTGCATCAACATCCACCTTGCCTGTCTCAAGCAAAAGCTTGACTCCTGAATCAAGACCCATCCCAGCTGCCCAAAAAAATGCTGTTTGACCATCATTGCCTTTTGCATCAACATCCACCTTGCCTGTTTCAAGCAAAAGCTTGACTACTGAATCATGCCCACTTCCAGCAGCCAAAGAAAATGGAGTCTGACCATGATTGTCTTTTGCATTAACATCCACCTTGCCAGTCTCAAGAAAAAGCTTGACTATTGAATCATGCCCAATTCCAGCAGCCAAAGAAAATGGAGTCTGACCATGATTGTCTTTTGCATCAACATCCACCTTGCCTGTTTCAAGCAAAAGCTTGACCACTGAATCATGCCCACTTCCAGCAGCCAAAGAAAATGGAGTCTGACCATGATTGTCTTTTGCATTAACATCCACCTTGCCAGTCTCAAGAAAAAGCTTGACTATTGAATCATGCCCAATTCCAGCAGCCAAAGAAAATGGAGTCTGACCATGATTGTCTTTTGCATTAACATCCACCTTGCCAGTCTCAAGAAAAAGCTTGACTATTGAATCATGCCCAATTCCAGCAGCCAAAGAAAATGGAGTCCGACCATTATTGTTTTTTGCATCAACATCCACCTTGCCTGTCTCAAGTAAAAGCTTGACTACTGAGTCATGACCATTATTAGCAGCCAAATAAAGTGGAGATTGACCATCATTGTTTTTAGCATCAACATCAACATTGCCTGTCTCAAGCAAAAGCTTGACCACTGAATCATGACCACTCTCAGCAGCTATAGAAAGTGGGGTCTCACCCTCACTGTTTTGTGCATTAACATCCACTTTGCCAGTTGCAAGCAAAAGCTTGACAATTGAGTCATGACCTTCCCAAGCAGCCATTGAAAATGGAGTCTGAGCATAATTGTCTTTTGCATCAATATCCACCTTGCCTGTCTCCAGCAAAAGCTTGACTACTGAATAATGACTATTCTCAGTAGCCTTAAGGAGTGGAGATTGACTATCATTGTCTTTTGCATCAACATCCACCTTGCCTGTCTCAAGCAAAAGGCTGACTACTGGATCATGACCATGCCAAGCAGCCCAAGACAATGGAGTCATACCATGGCTGTCTTTTGCATCAACATCTACTTTACCTGTTTCTAGCAAAAGTTTGACTAGTAAATAATGACCATATTGAGCAGCCCAAGAAAATGGAGTCCAATCATTACTGCCTTTTGCATTAACATCCACCTTGCCAGTCTCAAGCAAAAGCTTGACCACTGAATCATAACCACGGATAACTGCCTCATACAATGGAGTCCGACCCTCATTGTCTTTTGCATCAACATCCACCCGATCTGTTTCAAGCAAAAGTTTGACTACCGAGTCATGACCATTATAAGCAGCCAAATGAAGTGGAGATTGACCATCATTTTCTCAGTACTTTACTGTCCCCCTGGTAGTCCATACGGACTCCGCACGGACTGCTCGGACTGCTAGAAATCCGAGTGGAATCCGAGCAAAGTCCGAGTGGAGTCCTAACAAAGTCCGAGCAGTCCGAGTGGAGTCCGCGGACAGTCCGAGCAGACTGTACTCGGACAAGTTTCACAACCAATTTTTTCCGAGTGTTCGAGGATAGTCCGAGTTCAGTCCGTGCTATGCTGGACTTAATGAAATTTTCACCAAATTGCTCACAAAATTAATTGTGCTGAGCAGGAATTGAACCACAGACCCACTGGACTACAGATCACATGACCTCTCAGTCTTCACATTCTACCACTTAAGCCAAATGGCTGTATGAATATATGTAATACAAAGCTATTTACTCCACTCTGAAATCTGATAACTATTAACAATTTATCACTCTCTTGCACAAGGGAGAGTGTAGTAAATATAATTAAATATTAGCCCCATCCCCGCATTTCGAGCGGGGTAGGGGTGGCA
>QLOJ01000753.1:0-13438 GCA_003313625.1 Tricholoma saponaceum
GCCAGTCATCATGTATTTCATGCGACTGTAGTCGCAAAGAATAATTTGGAGGCATAAAAGCAAGCTTAGACGATGGAGTATTGATTCTAGCAAGAATATATTGAAAACAGTGTATCTGGAATACACAAGGAGGCCGAATCAGGCAGCGGGAGCACGATAAGATGGGCAATTATTCGGGGTCCCACTGGCAGGTGGAACCGCGAAGGTACGGTTATTTGGCTGGTTGTTTCCCAGACTGTCAGCACCAGGGTCCCAAATTGGGAAGGTGCTGACAGTTTGGCACTGAGACTAGATACTGTATCAATAAGTATTATGGTACACCCTGCAGGTGCAGAAATTATGCAGCGTTTTATGAGTTGATAACTTGGCAATATATTCAGGATGGGTGCTTTACGACAGACGATCACAAGAGATCTGGCTTGATTCGAAACTCTAACATGTCTTCCAGCGATATTGATATCGCGAGAGTAGATGGATACGACTCGGATCACGAGGTAAGCTACAAATTGTTAGCCTTTTTCTGTCGCTATCTAATTTCCGACAAGAACTGTACTGACAGGTCAAACAGGAATCCAGAATGTACAAACCAAAGGCCACCGTCTTACATCCCTCTCCCAGTGATTTCCTTGCCAACCGCTTGACTCGAGTTTCCACGCCGCGTTAGTCCTAGAATCCGAAAGCACGTTACAAACATATCCCGGAGGCGAACTTGTGGGAAATGGTATAAATGCTGTGAGTAAGACGAGGGCAATCAAAAAAAGATAGCCACCACCGAGTGAGGAAAACACCCTTACAGTAGGTTGATTGGTAATTTGGGAGGAGGGGTAATTCGATACAAGAATATTGATATACATGCGTATCACTTAATTCATTTAGGGACTTGTGGTTTAGCTCATTCCACCTCCGTTAACTTACTTCCGGTACCTAACCAACCAGTAAACTTCCGAAGCGAGTTGATATAGATATCAAACACTCACCAGATGACTGCCTTTCGACTCCTCCGTATTTTGCGTTGTAGCTGTAGCATGCCGTATAGCAGTGCTGCAGCAGTCGGGGGGCACCCAGGAACATAGACGTCAACTGGAACAATTCCTAAAGATAATCCATGTCATCGACTCTGATGAGGCAGCTAATAACCAAACACACGATCACACCCTCGTACAACAGCGTACGAATAATGATAGTAACCCCCTCCATTCGCACACGAACCTACAGAAACAACCCAACCTAATTTTCATGAGTCATCGCCTCAAATTGTACAACAGTATGTACTTACGAGGTTCAGGCATTTCATTGTATAGTTTCCTCAATGTGGGCACCACTTTGTTCGTTAGTGTTCCAGTAACTATCATGACATCGTTTTGACGGGGACTGGCCCGGAAGATGATGCCAAATCTGTCCAAGTCATAACGCGACGCTGCCATGTGCATCATCTCTACACCACAGCAGGCAAGATCTTTGTAATGTTTTCAAGATTAGACTGTGTTAGGTTGCGTAGGATAGAACTCGCCAAATGTCATTGGCCACACAGAACCCTGTCGCAACCAGTTTGCGATCTTATCAAATGTTGATAATACGTACTCTATACAAGGAGGATGAGAACCTTCACCGTGACTGGCCTAAATGAATATTGGAATGCACCTGCTCTATCCTGAGGTTTTTCGAGACTGAATTGGTTTGAATCTCGTTGAGCTATGGCCAAGGTCGTGGAACTTGATATTGACTGCGGCAATTCCGCTTGAAGAGCAGGCCTTGATGTGTGAGGAGTACGATAAGCTGCGTGAGCTAGATCAGAACTTGCGCTGTGAAATTATGATTAACAGTCACCTTGCAGGCCCGCTTTGGGTCGTATAGTACCCGCTATTCTGACTCGGAGTAGGCCGCCTGCGGCTGCTGCGTTAGAAAGATGTTGGAGATGGAATATCGAAACAAAAAGGCCAATATACCTGTGGCTCTGACAGTGAGTGACATGGAGAGTTGGTGGATGTGAAGCAAGAATCGCAGCCTCTTGCCTAAGGCGGAATACCTTTACTGTGAGTGCGATCTTGGTGCGATCATTATGATTTGTCTGTATAGATCTCGTAATGACATCGACGCGGCTAATTCCCTAGTCTGCTGGCGTTCGGGCGGATGGCTTAGCCAGCAACTTCGAGGACGGTATCGCTCTCTCATCTGGTTTGATTTGTTTTTGCTGTTGTCGCCATATGTAAGTATAGGAAGTTGTTTTTCCTATTGTCAATGCACTCACTAGTTGGATTTCATTTAGATGCATGTTCAAGTTGTCCCTTGAATGTTGAATGTTGCATGTTGAACTGTCCACCGTCGGTTGTCATACCCGAGTCTATCCGAGTCATTTTATCCTGCGCGGGTTATAATGAGTCATGTACATGCAGAAGGCCCAACTGAAAAGGGGTGTGTCCAATTCTTAAAGTTCAGTTCATCCATCAGTTCTCTTCGTCCAGGTACATGTTTTGATGGTCAGGAAAATGCGCACCTTTCCTCGTCCTGACAAGAATTAAATATTGACATACCTATAAGTAGTGTACGATTATATTGATTGGTATCAAATTGAAGAGCTCGACAGTAATCCCATTCTATTTGTCTAAAAAAAGCTACGTGAAGGTCGCACGTATTCAATATTTGCATTAGGGAATTTCTAGAACTCTTGACGGTCACATTCATCAGTGATCGGAGCTCAAAGAAACCTCGTACCTAAGCAGGACGAACTGAACTCTAGAATTAGGCCCCAGTGAGAATCGCGATTGGGCACCCATGGTAGACAAACAGGAGTCCCAGCCTGGGCTGGCTGGCAGATGTGCCCATGACTCATCAATGGTGCGCCAGTTGTTCTTCGTCGCCACGTCATCACTTGACAATAACCCACCAGTGTGGGCTATTCTTGTCAACATAAAATGTGATGCTGAGATACCTATGGCCTTAGTCCATGCACGAGTCTGAGTTACGGTCTAACGTAAACTTCAACTTGGTTGACTCAAAGTCTCAAAAGTCCCAAAGGCTTGGCATCGATGATCAACGTTGAGTGGTTCTGCTCGAATTCGCGGTGGCAACTCACGAATTTTACTGCCACAACTTGAATATATGATGCATGGTTTTTCATAACATTCATTGACGAGTCGAGCTGATACGATCTATGAGTAGGTGCACTCATGAATAAACATCTAAGGTTGGAAATACAAGAAAACATACCGTATCCGAACCGGCCGAAGCGATCCGTTAATAAATTGTGAAATCGACGGGGACGAAGAAAGAGAAAATGCATCATGCGGGAATGCAATAAGTCGTCTCCACATGTGGGAACGTATTCCGTCCAGGATGACGCAAACTAGGGGAATATCCTCCAGGCACCTTGATGTCTTGGGCATCTGTGGGCGCTTTCGTGAATAAAGAAATGACGTGGATTGAGGTAAGTACCTGAATGGCCTGTATCCGACATTCTTTCTGGGACTCATGGAGATGAATTCCAACAGCTTTATCCCCAACGTACATATGGCTTAACTTGACGGTCAGGAATTATGGGACACACAAGGATACGCGCATTCTGTGATCGGGTGAGCATTGTGATTAGTAGCATAAACTTTGCACAGGGTTGGACCGATTATATGGGTATCGATAGGAAAAACGCTTAGAAATTGTTTGATGAACTTGAGCCTTCGGCAAAACCGGGGTCTGGCATATAGGCTTGTCTGGAAAGGAAAGAGCGTTGGCTGTTTAATAAAGCTTGGAGTACAATGAGGTGCTTATTCTTCGGAAAGGCCAGAAGGTAACAGTTGGCCGGTGGAGGGTCAAATAGCATCGAACGATTCCTGGAGGTTCTTCATAGCTCCGATGCCACTAAAAACGCCTCCCGTTACCCATTGAGTTGATCCCGCCTAGAAACTTGTGTCACTGTCACATGAATAATTCCATGGCAGGTACGTCCTCCAACAAAAAAAGTAGAATATGAGGGCCTCAAACTCGAAAACATGTAGAATTGCGAGTTGACCAGTCTACACCCTGAGCACTCGCCATTCTACCAATGTTCGACTCGAACCAAACTTGAGCATTGAATTGGAAATGCGCTACATGGATACCTCTGTCGTGTTAGTTCCAAGATATCTGTCCGCCACAATACCAAACAGCAGGGCGTCAAGAAATATGTCTATAAAAACAAGCCACAAAAAGCGAGTTGTGCAAGTGGAATAAACACTCCTAAATGTTTACTGCGCATCCAACTGCTCTTCCAGTCGCAGCTCGTCTTGTAGGGGCTGCCCCGCTGTTTCCGAGAGCATACCCAGCAGTATAGTCAGAGGTTTGAGCCGCAGTCAATGCTCTGATTGCAACGACATTGGCAAGGGGCGGAAAATTGTGCTGGGTGTGACCGATTTGCCAGCTATTCTAATGATCAAGAACTCACAGGAGCCTGTGTAGGCAAGCTGCCATCATTGAATGGGACTACCATAAAGGGAGTCAAGCTACCGTCATGAAATTAGTGGTTACAAGTCTGAGGCTTGCTATTCTTGTATAAAGCCACAAGATTTAGCATACCTGGGCAACCGTTATTTGAATTGGGGCGGTCATAGCCGGTTGGAACCAAGCGGGTGCTGCAGCTTTGCGTAACCAGCCTTTTGCAAGAAAAAAAGCTCTTATAACTCACCTATTGCAAAATGAGCCATGATGATATTTATCTTAAACACATTTGCCCTGGCCGCGTCATTTGCGGTGGGTGCGTTAGGTACCTGGTACGCTGCATAGATCGCCCAAGTTCGACGAATAAGCGAGGAGTGGAAGAAGCTGACCGACTGCCACATAAACTCATACTCGGTAGGATTTGCAGCGACAACGTCGGCGAGCGTAGGAGGATCGTGAGGATAAGCTGGAAGATTGACACCTGGCCGCCCACTGGCTGCAGAGTTTTCGCCGAAACGGGCATATCATTATGGGAGATCAATGATCTCAATCATCAACTGTCTTACACGTGATGTCCAGAAAAGGAGCGAACGTCCCATATGTTCATCCAAATATTCAACTTTACACGCATTGTACTAGAGTATGTAAGATCTAACTACCCAGTTTCAAGCACGATTGTATGGCTTGATTAGTAAAGGAAGCTGAAAACCACTGCCTAGATCTGTGGCCAACATCGGTCTGGCAATAAGACCCAATTTCTTGCAAACGTCACTTCCCGGCACTGCTAACTGCAACTCGAATTCGCGCACAAGAGTGAAGAGCAGAGTTTTCATCCTTATATCAACAAAATTAGTATCACTTTCTAATACCTAAGAGCGAATAACTTACTCAGTGACGGCGAACCGGAAACCAATGCATGCACGAGGTCCATTCCAAAAAGTAAGTATATGGCTCCAGACACCTGGAACAGAGCCAACGCCTTGTGGAAGCGATTCCCATCTTTCCGGTCTTATGAGAACAGTAAGGGGCGATAGGGTAGATAGTCAAAAGCAAAACTTGCCTAAACTCATAAGCGTCTTCGCCCCATATCGACTTGTCCCTGTTCATGGCAGCAATGGGAACAAATATTATTTGGCCCTTTTTGATCCTATTACGAGAATGATTCACGGTGAAAGTCAGAAGAAAGATGCGGATAGAAATACCTAACGCTGGGAAGCACTTTTCCGCTCCGGTCCACAATTGGTGCGCTGAGGGGTAGAACATCATCCTTCTCACTGACCCTAAGACTGGCCAGAACTGGAGGGTGTAAGCGCATTGTCTCGCGAACCACCATGTCCAGATACGGAAGCGCGTTGAGTTGATCCATTGTGGGGTTATTGGTGTCAACCGTGAGGAGCTCGTCGCGAAGTTTAGCCTGCATTTTTGGATCTTGGGCAAGAGAACATAACGCCCACAGGGTTCCAACACTGACATCGAAGTTTCAAAGGTATTCTTTAGTCAACAGGGTACAGCTTACCTTGTAGTTTCGTGGCCAGCAATTAGAAATGTAGCAACCTCTGCGAAAAGAGTCGACTGAGATCATACAAGCGTCCGGCGAAAGCAACCTTACGTGCTTTTACTTGGTCATCAGAAAGGCGCTGATTCTCTGGTAAGTCGGTCGCCATGTTCGACTGAACCAAGACGGAAAGAAGATCTCGACCTTTTTCCTTCTCATTGGTTGCAGTAGCAAATGCCTTACTCTCAGCCAGAAGTCGGCTTGTAACGCGGGACAGAGTCCGCTGAACCTCATGCATTTGTGCATCCACGCGATCAGGCTAAATAAGAATGAAGAAAATAAGAAATGAAGGAAATTGCGGTGGTTTAGCTTGCTGGACGTACTATCACGCGCAGGACTGGGACTATGGCTCTGAGAATCCAACGGCCTAAGTCCATCTTGGACAAGATTGCAGCTGCATCATTAAGCTCGTTTCGACGATTCAGCAGCGCATCGAGCTCGTAGTGAAAGCCTATGCGTGTCAAGGTTGTCAGCTTGTCAGATCACACGACAACATCGTGATAAGTACCTGCCAAGCTGATGACATCGAGAGTTGCCTTGCAAAGCCCAGGATAGGCGTCGATGCGTCCCGTTCCACCTTGTTTCGAACATTCAGCAGCCCAGATGTCTCGCAGCTGATTATGTGTGTGTAGCCAATATTCTGAAGTTGAAGGATGCTACTGACCTGTATGGACTTCTCTACGAAGATTTCTGTCAGTTCGCGAATACGTGCAGGGCCAAATACAGGATTCTAGGGATGTTTAAAATATGGAATGCTTCGGTTTGAAGTTGAATCCTACCAATATTTTGCGCTATGAAAACAGTTTGTCAGCATTAGTAAGATAAATCCTGACGCTCGAAGTTCACACCTGTTGTTTATGCTCATCTCCTTCCACAATCAGAAGACCTGGTCAATGATGGAAGTGATAAGCTCATAGACTATCCGGTCGTACAGAGCATTCACCTGAACCAAGCAGGCGGGAACCATGATGGTGAAGAAAGTGTGGTTTCGGGTAATCATAACTATTCATGGTGATGTGGTTCAAGGCTTTGATATCAGCCACGTATAACTGCGAGAGCTGTTGTCCAGTTCAGCTTCCAGATACGGGAGATTACGAATGAGAGAATGGTTCATACACCGAACAGTCCACCGAAGCGGATCATCCTCCCGTACTGTGAAGGCCAGCTCTCCATCCCCTGCGATACGAATTGGTCATACTACACGTACAAGAACAGCGTATACAACTCACTCCCTTCAAGACATCCTTGAAATTACCAATGATGAAATTCGTATTTTTCGGTCCAGGGAGATTGCGTATAGGGGAAGTAAATTCGGCATAGATTAATTTAGCGACTCTGTAAAGTCCATAGAATACCAGTGTCGCGGCCGGTAGCTGGAGCAGTTGGATTATAGACTTGAGGTTCGTAGTCGGCGACATGAAGTTAGACGTGATTCACGTGAATGAAATACTAGAACTAAGGTAGTAGTTTATTCTAAGTAAAGCCCTTATCGACATGGAGCTAGTGGGTCACATATATATCAGTGGCATCCTGCTTCCTGTCAACTCGAGGATGTCGAAACATTTGGCGTTCCTGTGGATCTAACCTCGTGTACATGGCATGTATAAAGGTGAAAGGGTCCGAAAACTTGAAAGGCAGTTTGAATGAGTTCGAGAGTATTTTTTCAAGATTTCAACTTGACGAAAGATAAATTCGTTTAGTCACATTCACACACACACTTATGTCACAAATATCATATTGCCAGTGCATGACGTAGCCAGGACCGCGACTTAGCCTTGCAACCGAACAATATAGATCGGCTGAAAGCGTAATCAGCCAATCAGATCGTTGATAGAAGTCTGTCACTCGGAGTAGCCTTCACCCGAACCTAATTTCTGCCGAAACGTGTACTTCATAGTTTGGGGAGCCTACAATTATTGTTTTCCAGTTTTGGATCTGTTTTCACGTCGGACCCAGTACGTCTAATGCTCATCTTATCTTACAAGAGCGCTTCAGCAACACGGTCGAACCTTGTTTTTCTGCCGTTGGAACCGATTTGGCTAAGTCACTCCAGAACACGTGAGTATTGTGAACATATCGATAAAGTTAACATATAAAATAGCCAACGGAAACTGGCCATGGCTATCACACCTCGAAATAACAAAGCAAAATTGAGATAGGTTCTTAAAAAGACGAAGACAAAGCGAAACTACCTATGCGGCGTGGCTATGTGATTGACAAATCCTTTGCGGGCTGGCAGCTCCCATATTCTTGGCGTTTTTCTGTCGTTCGGTTCCACTTTGACCGGGATTGCTGAAGTGCTCTATAGTACCAGGTGATCATCAAATTTCATTAGAGTGTATCTGGAGCCCCAGATAACACACGGGCATCGCGCATGCTCGCATAACGGCCCGATCCATATTCCAACACTCTATTGAACTCGTATCATATTGTGCCAGATCAGTGCCAGATCAGTGCCAGCGGATGTTCTCGGATGTTCTCGTCAACATTAATACCACTTTAGACAACTTCAAGTTGAACGTGCTATGTTGGTCGGAAAGAATGACGCAAGAATGACGGCAAGGAGGCACTAATTGAAGCTCTTGTGGCCTGGCCCTTAATAGATGCCTACAAGATGTCAAAGTGTTCAAGCCGAAGAACTTCCTTGATCCATTTAGAATGCGACGCGTCTTTTGTACTAAGTGAATTGCGTTTATCTTTCCTCCCTCTCGATTAGAGCGTCTTAGGAGTTACTGTAACATTATTTGTTGTGCAGATCCTCGTACAGTCTTTACTTGTTGGATCTTCTGTCGTCTCAATGGACTAGAATATAATTATGAACAGGATTTTCTGAGGGCTTCGTTTCTACTCCTTTCAAAGCACGACTCCGACACCGAAATTTTACCAAAATGTGCCCCCGATGTAATTGTGTGCTCTTTCCATCAGAAGTGCTACATTTGGCCCATCCCTGTAAATCTGTAGTCTGCCTTCTGACTCAGTCTGACTTGTGACTCGACGTGGTGCCAGAGGCGGAGTGTCAACTGGAATTGCGATATTATTCATTCGTTATTTTGTATTCAAAACAAAACCCTTCGCATGGTCAACTTGAACGAAGTACATATTATATACTTAAGCACTGACTCTCGATATCTAATAGTACACATTCATGCAACTAACTAGATTTCTGATATACATAATTGTTTGGGCATGAATCTGGTTGCTTCTCTCAGCTACAGCCTACCCAACAAATAAAACATCGCAACTGACCAAACCGACTCGACGCCCCGGTCCGTTTAAATTATACCTACCGGCAACCCACCTCCACCGAACATCGCAACGAAGCACACACAAAATGTTATAGCAAGGAGCATAAGTAAGACGGCAGCCATATCGTCGCCTTCGAGCTCCAATGTCGCAACTGCAGCGCCGTTCTTGCCTTCTGGGCTGAACTGTATAGAGGATGGGCAGTGGTCTTCGTGCCACTGTTCAATCTATAGAATTTTGCGTTAGAAAGAAAAACACGGCGAAATCGAACGAACCTTGTCACAAGCCATTAATATTTGGAGAAAATTCGGATCCAACACGTCCGCCCTTGCGCGTATCTTGCGTACATACTCACAAAAAATCTGGGAGACTTCTGGGAGGTTTGTCGAGCGCATGAGTAGCTTGGAGTAAGACTATCACCACGAAAGAAGTGAAAACAAATGCATAAAAAATCACCTTCGCGACTTCCACCTTTCTAACCTTCAGATTCCTCTTGAATACCTGCCTGTTCATAAAGCATAGTTCTAAGGTCGCAATCCCTTTCGTTGCAAGAATACCATAGAAGTTGAAGACACTCTGATTCTTCAGCAGCGTCAAATAGTCCAACGCATCCGTCGCGTGCAAGAGCGCGTTCACGGTCATCGCGCTCAGGGCATACATCACACCCATCTCATCTTTCTCCGCTGCCTCCCACATATCTCGCATGTCGTTGAAGCCGCCATATTCTCCACGTCCCCAGATTTCCTTAGGCCAGAAGTATCGGTCCCCTTTGACATCTTCATAAAAGTCACAAATGATATCGGCTTTTTGTAGGAAGAGAGCCAAGGAGACGGATAATTCCATTTGTGAGTCGGTCCAAGGATCTTCCTTCCCTGAAGCCGAAAAAAATTGAGTGAGACCTTCAAAGACGAGACCAGCTACACAGCGGCCGTAGCGTTCGTAGTCGGCAATAGAGTGAAGAGAGATGACCCCGCCACTGCCAACAGGAGCATGTGCTAAGTCGACCATGCCTGTTCCCATTTTGCGACACATGTCGATGATGATCGATTTGTATCTGTTGGTCGAAATTAGGCTCGCAAGTAACGCGTAGAAGATGTGGGGTACAACTTACTCAGGGGGCAGGAAGTTAACTTCATCAACAATATTGTCAAACTCAACCAAGAGCTGTCGACCTTTTTCATTGGGGCCACACCCATCGAACGTGAATCCCGGAGTTACCGTATAGGAATGAAAGGCGCGTAGGATGGGATGCTTCACCTTATCCGGAATTGTCATGTCGTCTTCGATCGTGTCCAGACCGCGCATAACGAGATAGTATATACATATCTGAAATGAAATCATATAAGCAATTGCCGAGAAAAGCGCGACAAGGATATCCAATAACAGAGATACATGAGTGATCATTCAGGGGTATAACGTCGTGTCCACAACTTGGTTACGAACGACAGGCGACACAATAGGAGTGCTCACCACCTGTGCAAGGTCAGCATCCAGTACCTTGACGACTGCAGAAAAACTACGGCTTGTTTGCTGTAGGAGTTCCCAACATCGTCGCATAGGTTTCCGATTCCATCCTGAAGCTGGACTTTCTCTGATTGAATCGCACCTCCGTTTATAATAGATGTAAAATTGGAAAAGGCCCCAGAGCTCGACCGGATGAACCAGGAGGAGGAATACCCAGTTGTCAATACCCATGGATGTAAACGCGGTGGCGGGCTAAAACAACAATGACAGCAAGCGAAAGTGGGGTGAAAGGACTCTTGAGTCTCTATTATTAGACTCTATAGTCGCCTCTGTCCTACCTCATTCTGTCATAACACATAATCTTAAGCCATTCCACACTATTGAAAACAAGGCTCGATCCGAAAACAATCCAGATGGAGAAATGGTGAAGCATGGCCGGGTGAAACATGCATTCTGTCATTAATAAATCAGTTATCGACAGCTCGATATTGAAAGCGGGGACAAGCTCAGGAGCACTGCATTTCCTTCAACCTGTCCTAGGGCGAGATAGGCACAATTAGACGAAGTATTATCCTGTCGCTGATATAGCATGAATCAGTGCGTATTTTCGGCTTCAAGAAGGATGTCAAAGCACCTAACTTGTCAAAGAATATATAAACGTGCCTTACACGCGTCTAAACATTGTATTATCTTTACGAAAGGCTGTTGTAATGCGGGAATGCACTTTGGATAAGCGTGATTCGTATCAAAACAATGACATCAGCGTGCTCCTCATGTTATGCAATGCGTTATTAGACTCTAGAGCACTTCAGCAAACCGGTGACTTTGTTTTACCCTCGTTCCTGAGCGAGTCGCGTTTTTCGGTCGTTCGGTTCCACTCTGACCGGGATTGCTGAAGTGCTAGCGTCAACACACAACATGGCATATAAGGGGAAAATTGATATTATACCCAGGTTCAGGATAAGACCCATCGAACATCGAATCTAATAGGAAGTAGATCAAAAGAAGATTGAAGCAAATAGTAACTTTGCGGCCAGATGTCATGCGTGTCACATTTTCTCTGCTAGAAATGTGACACGATCGTCACAGCACCAGTATGAGCCTGCCAAGGGATACTCAGATGATGGTCGAAATGAACCGACCTAGTCTATTACCCCCCAAGTTCGTGGTCTTCTTGCTTACCAGGTCTTTCTGCCATCGCATCCCTCGTCGTCTTCGTCCCATCCATGGGTATTTATAACTGGATTCTCCTGCTGACTCGCCCAACAGAGTTATGGAGTCTTTTACAGTTCTACATGTATTATCAAGGGAGGTCAAACGCAATGAAAAAGCACCCAGCTTGGGAACGGAGATCCATGCAACGTTGCTGGGAGCTTCTGAGCCTTACTAGCACTAGTGCTTTTGCAATTATCAAAGTGCTGGACGCCGACCTTGCACAGACGGTGAGCACTTCTACTGTATATCAGTTGAGTTCTAGTGTGACTTGGTTCACGACGTCAAGCTGCAGACGTGTATGGCACATGTGCATATCTGAGGGATGCGAAGGAGAATGCAATGCGAATTTCCTTGTCACGCTTTCCTCGGCAGTAAACACGGTAACTAATATACTCCTCACAGGTTTGTATATACTTCGGTGTTATGCGCGGCCTCGACACAGTTGAGGATGACATGACGATACCAGATGAGGTGAAGCTGCCCATGCTGCGCGCTTTTCACTCCTATGTTGTAACTCCGGGATGGACATTCGATGGTTGCGGTCCCAATGAAAAACACCGCCAACTCTTAGTTGACTTTGATAACTTGATCGAAGAAGTTAACTTTCTCACTCCAGAGTAAGTCGTACTCCCGGTCTTCAGTACATTCCTACCAACTATACTTGCCACCAACAGATCTAAATCAATCCTCCTTGACTTGTGTCGCAAAATGGGAAACGGTATGGCCGACTTCGCACATGCAATCGCTGTTGCCGGTGGTACCATTTCTCTCGACACCATTGCCGACTATGAAGACTATGGCCGCTGTGTTGCTGGTCTTGGCTTTGAAGGTCTTACTCGACTGTTTTCGGCATCGGGAAGGGAAGATCCTTGGACCGATACACAAATGGAATTATGCAACTCCCTGGGGCTCCTCTTCCAAAAAGCAGACATCATCTGTGACTATCACGATGACATTCAAGAGGGTCGATATTTCTGGCCAAAGGAGATTTGGGCGCGGCCTGAGTTTGGTGGTTTCAGTGAGACAAAGGATCTGCATGAGGCGGGGGAAAGAGAAGAGGAGGGTGCAATGTATGCCCTGAGCGGGATGACTGTGGACGCACTTAGACATGCTACGGATGCCCTGGATTTCTTGTTGCTGCTGAAGAATCCGGGTATCTTCCATTTCTATGCCATTTTTGCGACAATAGGCATGGCGACTTTGGAGTTATGTTTCATGAACAGTGAGTTGTTCAAGAAGCACATTACCTTTCGGAAGGTAGATTTAGCTAGGGTGGGTTACCTATTTCCCTGCCTTCGCTTTCGAAATCCTTCACATGATTCACTATATAGCTGCTTCTGCGCTCGACAAACCTCCCAGAAGTTTCCTTGATCTTCTGCGAGTACGCGCGCAAGATACAAGCCAAAACCAAAGTTTCGGATCCGAATTTCGTCCAGATATCAACGGCTTGTAGAAAGGTTCGTTATTCTCTCGCTTGGTTTACTACGTCATGTTGAACCTCGTTTCTCTTATGCGATACTCTAGATCGAAAAATGGCGCGAAGTCCATTACCCG
>QLOJ01000756.1:0-16009 GCA_003313625.1 Tricholoma saponaceum
GCCTCGCTTCTCGTGCACCCATTTGGCGCTATACCGCTTATTCTCTGCCTGAAATGTAGTTCCATCCTCAACTACCCAGGTGTAATCATCCTGGACATAGGTTTGGGTAGCCAGGTTGTCCTCTCCCCCCTCAGAACCTGCATCATAACTTTCACCGCAACCAGTGTACTCCGAGTCATCGTCTTCATCCTTGGCGAACGAAAATTCCAGTATTTTTTCCGTAGCAATGGCGGCTTTCACGTACGAGCGTAGCTCAGACTTTCGCACCCCTCGCAATACATGTGCTTTTATATTCGCAGACCGAGGAATGATGCGGTCAACCCCGTCTTCAGGGATCAGTTCTCCCAAGTGCCGACTGAGTTTTTCTATCCGCCTTCGTTTGGCCGTCTGCGGTGTGGGTGGCATAGGCAATGAAGGTGAATCAAGGTAGGTCCACTCAGAGGTTGGGGATTTTAGAAATTCATCGTTTGTTACGAGTAGCGGTAGCATGGGCACAGATCGCTCGGAACGTGATTGAGGATCATGGAGATCCTCCGCGCTTGTGGCGGGAGTAAAGTATTGTGGTGTCCATAGGAGGCTCGGTGATGTGGAAGTATCGGCGGAGGATGGTCTGCTGAGTGGAGGGGGAGGAAGGGGGCGACGGCGTAACAGGCTACTAGGTGTTTGACGGCTTGTCTCGAGGGCTGGTGGTGCTGATTTTGGTATGGGGGGTAATGGTCGAACAGTTTTTCCCGACACGATCGGTGATGTCGCGTCATTTTTCAAGTCTGCAGAAGATGTCACGAGGTTTAGGGATGCAGGGCATCTTTGCGAGTTATAGGGTGGTGGTGGAGCGAGACACGCGTTTGATTTCGTGGTAAGAAGCTTTCTGCTTCCAGCTGGCACTCCAGGTGCATAGTCGACGCGTTTCGTGTTTAGACACCTCCAAGCACGACCTGAAGGGATGTATGTAGGATCAGTTGTGTCCTGAGATGGTGAAGCTTTCATCTTCAGTAGAGGAGCGACGGAGGTTTAGGTGGAATCTTGGAGAGGGAAGATGGGTGTTATAAACATTACCCATGTAAAGTGTGGCTGCACCTCGTGCACTTTGGTTCGAGTTGAAGGGTCACTGTTGGTGGAAAAAAGGGTCTAGAATCTAGATCTAGATCGATCGCCGACATTACCAAGGAAGGAAATTTTAAGCGCAACTAGGCTAATTGCAGTGTGAAACACTTATACAATCTTGTTCTTTCCTCATGATCCCGGCAATATATTTGTTGACTTCGTTCAACTTAACAAGGGTGGTATCATTGAAAACAAGACAACCCTAAAGGGCTCCAACAATAGACAATTTAAAGACCATAACCAACTACAGTACTTATTGCCAATCATTATTAACCCAACATCGGCCTCCTCTATATAAAAACGAACATGTATGATCAATCATCATGAGGTCTCTCCTGGTCTTTTGAACAGCGTGAGGGCCTCATTTACAGGACCGCCGGGTCCCAGCGAGTCCCGACATAGAAAGGCAATTTCGCGATTACGTAATTAGCGCTCATTACGGACTCGGACTCGGAGGGAAAATGGTATCGTGTGCCAAATCTCACGATAAAGTCTTAAGTAGTACTCATGAGTTATTCAAGTTATGGAGCACGAGAGCACGGCTCTAATTTTATGAACTCACAGATATTGTACTAGCGTTTACTTATATCTCCTACAGAATTACTGTCTGATTCGTCAATACAATCACAGAAATACTGCGGGGTAAAACTAATTATAAATTGGGCCAACAAATGCAAGTCTTCCGAGATTACCGTTATTCCGTAGTTCTCCAGTCTTGGAACTGGTTTAATCCGAACTTCGAGCCTCCTGCTGTGATAAAAGAACCCTAAAGAACCTTGACCAACATCAGGAAATCTAGCAACAGAAACCCACAAGCCTCGGGACAAATGCTTCCCAATAAAATGTAAATGAAAGATAAGATGATGGTGCCTATCAGGCTCAGGAAGGCGGGACCGATTTTACCGCAGTCAGACAAGATATCCGGACCGAACGCATATGCCGGTGGTTTCGGGCGTCCTACATCTTCAAGAGTCTTCAAGTTTCCACGCCTTCCACCTGGATAGATAGACAAATGTTAAGATACATTGTGTACTTCCGAGAGACGGCAACCACTTTGGAGTGGATGAGTCTGAGAATAAGCGCATACCTCGGTAGACTAAGACATAGTGAATTGTATGTACCATACCCCGTGTTCTTCCATAAATGGTCAATCGAAAAGTTGTGCAGCACCAGGAAAAACAGAATTGCAACTTTGATCAACCCATCACGATGTGTAAGAGCATACGCAAAGGTCCACAGGTTCTGAGGGTTATTGTAGGTATTCCTGGTGCAAGGGAAACGGACTGCACGGGAAAAATAAGTCAAGAATGGGACGAGATGTTTCAAGCCCATAACTCACACTCGGGAAGCTCCAACACATGGGCATCGAGTTGATGTCAGCCTTTGCTTTTAAATAGAACAACAAGCAAACGATCACCAATCGGCCTATTCTCATCCAGGAAACTCCACGCTTGGAACAAAGGGAACACATTCGATCAGAACAAGGACCACAATGGCCGTGCCAAACCTGCATACCTGTCCCTCAATTGTGTCTTTTCAAAACAAGCAGATCAGTGAGTAATTCGAGTAATCATCTAACCCAAGTAGATGATCAGCTGTGTAGGCTGCTGATATCATGTCGATAGACCCCCACATGACAGCTTGTTTACTTTTATCAGTGATGGAAACCCATGCCGAGCCCTACGAAGCGAGCGACAACATGGTGGAACTTTGCCACCGCATTCAGCTCGTCAGCATGCAGCATGTAGTCACTGATAGAACCAAACAACATCTAAATAGAGGGCGTCGTGAAGGGCCCATCGACATGATACCGGCTGGAAAAGTCCGAATACCATAAACTTACAGATCCGGCGGAGCCAAAGCGTCCTAAGTATTGGTCCTTGGTCAATAGTGGTTCTGTACAATACTCAACAAACAACCTTACACTTTTCAACCCCGCAGTCTTTATTTCGGTCTCAAGGTCTGCCCACTCTAACACTTGATTCCCAGACATGCCTCGTAACCATTAGCCAAGAAAGTTAGAATGATAAGGATGATTTGCCTTTGTATCCAACCTCTTTCCCCAAAGACAATATTCTCGGTATTGTGAAGCTCAAACATGAGGGTACTAAAATTGAGTATGTGGACGCACAACTCCTGTTGGAACTGCGGGAAAAAGGGTCAATACAGTGTCATGTCATACATTGACCACTGCGAACCAATTGCCACTCTACTGGTGATATTTAAGAATCCGAGCAACCAGATCGAGACGGTTACGCGTTTAGGCAATACTGAACGTACCTCAGATCAAACGGAGGGGATTGGTCGAGAGAAAGCCGACCCGCAAGTGTCCTGCAACGAAACATGTTAATATGACTAATGATACTCGGGTATTACACAAACATGAGATCCCTGAGAGGTTGGGTCAAAACGCCCGTTGATCACGAAAGGCACGTCTGGAGTGATATATTTGAAGGTTGGGGTGTCGTTCGAAAGAGCGACTGAGGGATGTGATTCTTAAGAATAAGTTTTAAAGGAGGGAATTCCATACAATTGTCTGCCGTGTAAAAGGTGAGTTGATTATTTATCTCAAGTACGACATCTGCTGCAACGATTTCTGTGCGAGAGGGTTGGCACAAACAGTGGGCTGAAGGTCACTAGTAGATAGAAACGGCGAACACTGTCTAACAACGTAAGATTTAGAGGGCTTACGGATATCCAATACCAGAAGTAGCAAGATACTGGTGCAGAAACTGACTAAGGCACACGAATCCACCTAAATGATCCATCAGGAAGGAGTGAACTGAAAAACAGAGCGACCGACCTCTGTTGTCTGTCAAATCAATAAGTAGCGGGGTCGCTCCTTTTATCTTTAAAGTCGAGAGTCCGTTTACCACATTAGCCTGAAGACCATTGACGAACGATCCAACGAACATCTATCCATGACTACGTCAGTTACAATGACAAATACAAGAGAAGCGAATTACAGGTGGCAATGCGATTCCACTACTACGGGACTTGTGGATAATTACACCTCTAGGCTGTTTTCACTGCGGAGTCGTTGGGAGAAGACATTGGGAGCAATTCAATAATTTGTAAATACCGAATTGACACGAACGCCATCAAGATAATTGCCGGAGACTGTACGTGTGGTGTGATCGGATCTTGACCATTGATTCGGAGGACTCGGGCTCCTGCAAGACGCCTCCAAACGAATTAAATTGAGTCAAATAGGCAGTAAAATCTGCTCCAGATTGAGTTGGAAATTCCAGAGTCGAAGGCGACGAAGATGCTTTCATAACCATTTTCCTCAACACTAATGTCTGGAGGATTCTCTGTAACAGTACGGGAACCAACCTAATATTGATCGTTGTAAGTGATTCAACAATATAGGTAGCCGCTCCTACGTGTATGACCATCGTTCAATCGGTGATAAAGTCATAGAGATCCTTGTTGAAGTCATAATCCGTCTATTGAAATGCTTTGCATGCATAATTGAGTCCGAAAGATTCGCGCACTTGGTGGAATTTATTCTCGCTGGGGGCCTCCCGGATGTCAACGAAAACTCTAGGAAGGAGAATTGAGATAGTAATTTTCGAACATAAAAAAGTCGAAAACCCGTGCAACGTTGGTGAGAACATTCCGTCATAGTGTCTCGTTGAACAGGAATGACTTGAGGCAAGCCAGTACCTCCGCAGGGGGAACGAATCTTATTCCCTCCAATTTGGGCGCAGGGATCAGGAAGAGCAAGAACCAAGATAGGCAAAGTAAAAGCCGCCGAGAACAGAATTGACCTAAATCCATTGATCGGCCATGGAAGAGTGATTCTGGGGATGAAGAAAGCATCGCGCTTTTCATTGTACATGTCTGGCTCAGCAACAGGCCGTCCCACTCGACCTTATACTGAACCTAGTAGAAACCCACATAGATGAGAATTCAAGTATATTTTTATATGGTTGTTCTTTCATGTAAGGCACGAGCACTCACAAGTCTATAATCACCGAAGCTGTCTGACAGTGATGCCACATTGATGTCTGTCACCGTTTGAGGCTATACGGATACAGCAGTTTGAGTAGTGTCTTAAGAATCTCGTGTCCGACGTTTTGAGAAAAAATGACCATGTGGACGAGATAAGTGGCAGCAGAACCTCAGAGGGAGATGCATAGCCATGTTCGTGGCAAGAGCAAAGCGTAGCTGGCCCGGGAGTATAGAGCCGAAATGTTTGTCGGCAACTCTTGTTGAAGTGATCGTCACCGAGAAACAATGGCCAGTGGGCCCCTCTTCACAGTGATGCATAGATGTACGCCATTTTTATCGAGACTATTGGGATACTGCTGACCGTAATATTAGCAAGCCTTGCTTCAAAACTACCGTTGACTCACGGCGATGTTCCTTTCAGAAGTTTCAACTTGGCACGTGAAGTCGCCATCCCGCAATAATATCATGTGTCTTTTTTTGGATGACATAGGGCGAGAGTATGCACTCGATATTCTGATTCAAAACAACCATGGTCGTGTAGCAGGTGTGAGAGATCTCCATCCGTACGACCGCCATGTTACCATCGTATCCCAAGCCCCCTCCATTCACATGGCTCCCAATAGCCACAAGACCACTTCTTCCCATACACCCACCTTCTGAACAATTGATTAGACCCGCCTTACCTTCACCTCTTCGTGAACCGACTTTAGAAGCACCCTACACTTTGACAACCCATATATTTCCAGCCGCATATTTGCGAACACCTGCACACGTTCCAGTGCCTTCGTCTCCACCCGAAAATGCGACGAAAGCAGAACGACTGGACTTCTGCAAGAGGACTACGAAAGAGCTGAGGGATTTACGTGTCACCATGGATCCACAAGGTGCACCCCAGGTTTTATGGAATTGCGCGAACAGATATGTGAGGTCGAATCTGAATGATAGAACAATGTCGACAACGGGTATAACCTTGTTCTTCGCTCACGCGAACGGATTCCCAAAAGAAGTATGAACATTATCTTTCGTACTTTTGCCAGATTCCTGAATCACAATTTGGCAGATATGGGAGCCGACACTCCGGCATCTCCTTTCATCTTCTGCTAGTGCCATAATCGACGAAGTGTGGGCATGGGAATCTGTGCAACACGGTGATGCTTGCATGATCAACCAGAGTGCTCTCTCCGGGATCTGTGAGGCGTAAATGTGCTGCTATTAATGTTCTTATGTTCTCACCTTCTCTTCAATGGCAGTTGATTGGACAGACAATGGACGCGACATCCTAAACTTCCTCATTCATTATATGCCGTCGTCGTTGACAACCTCCCCTCTTCCCACACACCTTCATCGGGTATCTGATGAGGAGTCTGAGCACCGGACAAGCAACGGGTTCCAAAATCGCACGTTTGTCGCTGTTGGTCACTCATATGGAGGGTGTACTACGTATGTCTTCGCTGATACCCAAGTGATCGGATGCTCTAATACGCGTTCTACAGTGCATTGGCAGCTTTGACACATCCAAAATTGTTTTCTTCACTAATTTTAATAGACCCGATCATCCTGGAGCCAATTAATGGTTCTAAAACTGTGTTCACTGAACACGCTACGCATTTGACAGTCGCCGCACTCATGCGGCGCGACACATGGGGCTCACGGTAAGTATATTGCTAGCCAACCGCCGGTCTCTAACTTTATTATGCTTATTATTCAGGGAAGAAGCGTTAGAGATACTTAGCAAGAACCCATTCTTTGGCGCTTGGGACCCTGAGGTGCTCAAGATATATATTGAATGTGGAACCACTCCTTGCGATTCCAGCAGCAACCCAGCCATATGCCTTAAGATGCCTGGCGTCCAGGAAGGTATCGTGTTCTCTGAAACACATACTGAACGCGAAGTGTATCAGCGCCTCTCAGAACTTGACGAAAAGATAGAGTTACGGTGGATTATGCCGGATGGTGGCACGGAGTGAGTCTGGTAGCGTGTCTGTTTCTGTATGACATTCATTCTGTCCCGTAGGTTTGGACCGCCAGGATCAAGGCAACGGCGTGTTTGGTTACGACCCAATAACTCATCAAACATTTGTATTCCCAATGCAGGCCATTTAGTGCGTCCTTGTTTTGCATTCATATCTTATCATGTCTAACTTGAATGGTGTAGATACCCCAGGAAGCACCTCAATCACTGGGTACGCCGTTTGACTCTGAATTTCAGTATTTATGTCTGATGCGGTCTGGTACCCGAACAGCTCATGAACTCCAGGACTTTATACTCAGACGCTATTCACCAAAGGCTAATTTGTAATCAATGCTTGTAAATTTTGTCAAGACAGAATTGTACAATGGACGCGGACGTTCTCCTCGGCATCGTCGATTTTTCTAGGTCAAGCTCAGGTCATGTGTCTCACGAAACTTTTGCGACTGAGAATCCTCTTGTGATGATACACAGATCCACTCTCCCGAGTCAACATGGAAAGACCTATGCTTTTGGTGATAAGCAGGCACCCGTGCGGCTAAGCTTCAAGTTTCATCTTATGTTATTTTCAAGCTTTTGTTGCAGATGTTGGACTTCCCAGACTTTTTGGCATTCAATCTCGATGACCCGCCAGACATGTACATGGTGACTTTGAGACCATGCGATCTTCGCCTTCGTAATATCTGCATCACATCGTGAGACCGCAACTCCTAGGAAGTCATAGAGTCACTAGTCATAACTCAAAACACCAGTCATTTCTTTCATCTCTGTACTGCATCTCAGCATCACCTTTCTCTGTTTAATGCCATCCGGGGCTAATCTGCGGCTGGCAGACTACACACTATCGGTTAATCTTCTATATTCTCAGTGAACATCGAATTGTCTATCCGCGCCAGCGGTCGGGAGCCGGTTCTATGAAGGGATCGTTACCATCTCTTAACGTCGGAGTCCGTCTGCCTATTTGATATCTCACACGACAGTCACATCCCTAATGATGCGGCGTTAAGTCAGCAACTCGAGAACTATCTGCATGCTGCGGGGAGTAAGGTCAACAAATCGCAATTCGCTTCGCTATCAAGGTCCGACTTGCGATTATATATACGTACAGCTTCCTTGGGCGCACCCCGTGAACAAAAGCAACTCCCCAGACGTGTCGAGAGACGGAACTAGACAACTTCTTGACCCTTGTAACCGCATGATCCAATCGATCGGATTTCTTGGTCAATCCTACAGTCTAAGCAGGCGATCTACAGTCGATGCACACCTTTTTTAGTCATGCACTCGTGTATCAAGTCTCGCATGATCACTGAGGTCGGAGGAGCATCGGCTCCACGTACTGGAAGGTCATGCTTACTGCATAAGTTATTCTGAACATCAACATAGAATCGATAACAAAATTAGCATTTTCTACCATCCCGTAACGATTAGACAATGTCATAGCTAAAAGAACGTCGTGCTTCTTTGGAAGCCTATGGCATGTCACGAAACATGAGGGTGGACAGGGCAGCCCAAGTATACTGAGAATCGAAAAGGGGCCCTACCCATACGCGAATGGACAGAATCTCGCTGAAAGGAAGGTAACTTATGTATTGTTAACAATATATGCCTCATAACAAAAGGGCAAACCAGGAATGATGCCAGCGAGAGGAAGGGCTTCGCGTATGATGTATCATATTTTAAATTGGGTTCAATAGGCCCCTTGTGAATTGGTCAGAACTACGCCAATCGAGAAATAGTATGGTATCAAAGCATCACAGCGCTCACCGCTCATCGTCTGCCATTGGATCTTGTGACTGGCTATATCCATACTGTCACTAGAATGAGGATAAGGAGCCTCCGATGGGTGTCAACGTGTATCCACAGCCTCGAGGCATTCATTTCGGCGGTTCTAAGTGGGTGATGAAAGAAGGGAACGAGGAGCTCTGGCCCCAGTAAGTATGTTCCAAGTTGACCGCAGCGGAGGTGGCTGTGCACAAGGTCGACTGTCACATGTCATTGATAGGCACTATGCTTAACACTGAGTTTTCGAACACTACTTGAGCAGCATACTCAACACTGAGTACAGTATACTCCCACGATCAACGCGTCAGAAGACCTGTTTTATTCGAAGGGACGCGGAATACATTCATATTCGAGCTATGGACTTATGTCACCTGGCGCTCCGGATTTCAGTCTTTTGTCAAAAGTTAGCATGGAACATCGAGGATCTGAGCTGTCCGTAAACCTCGTCAGGCCCTTCATCCTTATCAACGGGGGTAATCCTTTGAGTATCTCATCCATCATATTTTTATCTGCTCAAGCCCGCAAGCAACCGACGGGGTTTCCTTTCGTCATATGATCATGGGCTCCATACAGATCATTCGCAGGAGTAAATGCCGCAACTGGCTATAAGAAGAATACCATACCATTCAAGCCTGCACTGTTGCCCACTTCGCTACTCGACTTCGACTGCAGAAACGTCATCAATAGCGCCCTCCAGCCGCAGCTACATGGGCACCGTCTATCGATCCCTCAGCAGGCCAGCTCGTGATCCAGGGACATAATCTGAATCAGGAGCCTGGGGTGAACCTCCGCCCGAGCACTGTCACCAAAACGGTTGGGGGAATGGTGACTCACTGGGACCAGGTCAACAGTCTAATCGATATGGTGGAGTTCGACGCACTGCTTGATTACGCCTAACGACCAGTGTGATGAGTCATCCGTCATATCATCGTCAAAGATACCCTTCAGCCCCTTGCCGAGTCTTCCCCCAGGGGTGGAGCGCTGTACTGACAATCCCGAATATGCCTATTCCGTTCAACGAACTCGAGCCTCCAGTGATGATCCCTTACAGCTCCAACTTCCCTTGGCACGTTCAGGTCCATCACGGCACCTTTTATGGTGAAATTCAGTAACTGAGTGGCAGGCTGGTGTCACAAGCCACGGTGAGTCACTTTTCTCCATTTTTAGTGAAATGATCACTAAACAAGGAGTACAATCCTTAGTTCCATGTAAGGCAAACCAAGGAAGACGGAAACAGCGACCAGAGGTATGTCTGTTTCCGCACGGCCTTCTGTGTACCATTCAATTTATGGCAAATTTCCTTCCCCCGAAAGGATGATGATGATATAACCAACGTTGCGAACATCCTTGGCGGACCCCTTCCCGGCTCCTACCCCAATTCATAGTTCGTCTGGTGCAGTATGCTTGGTCTTCAAATGGTTGACATCGCGATTATCTACAGGAACCTGGCCTGACACTATATACCACGGTGTGTTCTGAGTTTGTACGGCATAATTATCTGGCGCCTACTGTTTGTTGTTGTAGGGAACGACTCGCATCGGGACGAACCCCTGTCGCTGATCCGACATCGGTTCACGGCTTCGACAACTTGTGGGTTGGCGGGAATGGGTGCATCCCAGAGGCAACTGCCTGCAACCCACTCGCACAAGCGTACGTTGTGGCGTCTGTTGTACTGTATTATATATTTGGGCTGATATCGTTGATGATCTACCACAGATCACGTACGCGCTCAAGGGTGCTGAGGCTGTAGTCAACTATCTCGCCGCATCCTGAAGGATTCTTTGTGATGTCTTGGGTAGCGACCCAAGTTGAGGTCGTGTCAAGAGTTGTGTCCAGGTTCAAGTTCTAACATCATGTATTTGTATTGAGATTGTGCTGTCTCTATTCATTCTAAAAGATTTTGCCTGTCAGATTTTGGAGGCGCAGACTCAAATTCTGCAGATGAAAAGCTGCAGTTGTTTGATCAATGATAACCTTTGTCGCCTGAGGATGGAATATGTGGATATAAGGGCGGAGGAGATTGCCTGGGAGCTGCTATAAATGAAGACTTGCACGGAGAGCTAAGAACGGGTTTCAAAAGAGTCGCGATGGGCACCATTTGTCCATCTTAATCCCCGCCACGAAATCGCCGATCGCAGGTGCAGCAGGCCTTTCCAACTGTCGTTTACGCCCAAAGACATGCATCGCCCAGTCACTGGCTATGACAACACCTGCATTGCTTTGCAAGGAGAATCTACTAGCGGGACTCGTCGACTGCATATTCTTTAAAGATGGGCACAATGGTACTGATGGCTCCGCCTCCCCTGAACCCTAAATTCGCGCAGCCTCAGGAGATCTGTCGGTGTCTTTGACTTGTATAGAATATCATCAACTTTCAAATTGATGGTGCCTCACTGGGCGGTGTAGTAAGTCAGACTTGCCCAATAAGTTCTGCCTGTACCAATTTATTTTCCACGATGTAAATGTCGATAGTCAAGTGCAAATCAACACATCGGGGGGAGAGGGTCTATTCTGGCTTGTTGTCGTACGTATTCCAATGTGCGTACTATGTAAAAGATATCCCAGATTGATACCTATGTATAGGCTGTGGGAGTGCGTGGCCTAAGTCCTACCCATCTACGCCAATAGCCGCATCTAGGAATGATACTAGACCCCGCTGACACTGGATACAGTTTGAGGCTCCCTGTTTGGATCGTCAGGCAGAACTTGCGTAATTTTCTGACCACGAAACTAATATTGTGCGAGCTTTGAGCGGGTTTCAAAGAGCTTGAAAAGCTCGGCTCTACTAGAAGCAAAGTACGAGCACTGGTGAAAAGGAAGAAAGATCGGTATCGATAAAGATCAGTGAACAGGTGCCAACCCATCTGGGTTGTGTGACGCTCGCTGGACGCTGATCCGGTTTCGCAGGCTCCGAGTCAATTGGATCGTCACTATAATGAAGGTGACGGGCATTAGGTGATAGGGATTTCGACAATGCCTGACATCAGCGGGATTTACCACATGACTAAGCTCGCGATCCGGTTTCGCAAACTCAATCGGATTATTGGCACTATACATAGTGTGAACGAGAATCGAGATGGCAGGTTGGCACCAGCATACTAGCCTGAGGCCGACGCGGACATTCATTCACAGCAAGAACACGTAACTTGGGCCTCGTTCCCGTCCACTAATTTATCCAACTGCCCCCGCAGTCCTGGACCACGGAGTTCTAGGCCTACGCCACAGGAAATACGCTGTTCTCATGCGCGATCAGGGTTCTCGCTATGAATCATGTGCTGCTTGAATGGAGTCGGCCCCGGTTGTCAACTAGAGTTTTTACTTTAAATAAGGTAATGGCTATTGGAGCCCTTCATGCATATTCCCCATGTTACAGTCATGTCCCAAGCCACCTCTGTTTACATGGCTCCCCATACCAACAAGATCCGTTCTGCCAGTATTCCCGCCTCCTGAACAATTGCTTAGACCCGCGTTACCTTCACCTCCCCGTCAACCAACTTTGGAAGCGCCCTACACCTTGACGACCCATATCTTCCCAGCTGCACATCTGCGAACATCTGCAAACGTTCCTGTGCCTTTACCTCCACCCGAAAATGCCACTAAAGCGGAACGGCTGGAGTGTTTTAAGAAGACGACGGAGACGCTGAGAGATTTACGTGTCACCATGGATCCACAAGGAGTACCCCAGGTTTTGTGGAATTGCGCGAACAGATATGTGAGGATCGATTTGGATGGCAAAAGGACAAACGGCGTGACTCTGTTCTTTGCTCATGCGAATGGATTCCCGAAGGAGGTATGTATGCGAATTGACTCTATTTTCTTATTTTATGGCGTGTGAATCGCACTCTTCCAGATATGGGAGCCTACGCTACGGTATCTCCTTTCAAGTTCTGCCAGCACTGTAATTGACGAAGTATGGACCTGGGAGTCTGTCCAACACGGGGATGCTTGCCTGATCAATCAAAGCGCCCTTTCAGGCATCTGTGAGTTTTGAAGGTGCTTCATATAGTAGTTATTTCCATCTTCTGACCTTTTTCGTTTCGATGCTAGTTGATTGGACAGATAATGCAAGGGACATCCTGAACTTCCTTATCTATTACTTACCGTCTGCGGCGACAACGTCCCTGCTTCCCACACACCTCCATCGACTGCCTACCAAGGAATCCGAGTACCGCAAGATGAATGGCTTCCAGAATCGTACATTCGTTGCCGCTGGCCACTCATTAGGAGGGTGCACCTCGTATGTTTCTGCTGAACTGATGATTAATATCTAATCTCAGCATCTGCGGCAGCGCATTAGCTGCTTTGACACATCCGCAACTGTTTTCCTCCCTCATTTTGATAGACCCAATCATTATACAGCCCGTGCAGGGTTCCAAGGCCGTTTTTCATGAACATCATAGGCAACTGACACTTAATGCACTAATGCGGCGCGAAACATGGAACTCGCGGTAAACATAACATTGTTCCTCCCTGATGGTCATTGTTTCTAATTCCAATCCTGCCATCATGCAGGGAGGATGCCTTAAATATCCTTACCAAAAACCGATTCTTTGGGGCATGGGACCCGGAGGCTCTTAGAATCTATGTCGAATGTGGGACAATGCCTACCCTTGATTCGAGTGGCAAGCCGATTATACGCCTCAAGATGCCAGGCATCTATGAAGCCATCGTGTTTGCCGAAACGCATACTGAGTGCGAAGTATATCAGCGCCTTCCGGAGCTTGATGAAAAAATCGAATTGCGATGGATCATGCCGGGGCATCCTGAGGCCACCGAGTAAGCTTAACATTGTGGCTGACTTCAGATAGCCCCCCAACCACTTTCCTTTCCCCAGGTTTGGACCCCCTGGCTCCAGGCAGAAACGGGTCTGGCTACGACCCAACAATTCCTCGAACGTCTGTTTACCAAATGCAGGCCATCTAGTATGTTTTAGTCTCCCGTTAAATCTGTATTAATTGGTGCTCCAGATACCCCAGGAAGCACCGCAATTGTTGGGTATGTAGATTCATTTTTGAAATCGGTCATCGTAGCTAATGAGGGACACAGCTCATGAAATCGAAAGTTTCATTCTCAGACGATATTTTTCCCGGAAGGCTAAGTTATGATTTTGATTATTGTACATGACTGAAGCGAAAGATAAAATCTTTGTCTAATTCTTTTCTGTCATAATTGATTTTGGCAAACCTTCCGGGTCCTTGGGAGGATTCCCTGATCCATTCTCGACCTGAGGACTTTGAGAGATCGGTATTTCGTGCGGCCCCAAGATCATTCTCACTAGATCTACCTATAGTGAAATCCTACTGTTCCTGAACCATGCCAGGGCCCAGCAGCGAAGAACAGCATCATATTTTTCCGATAACCGAGTTGCCCGCCATGGCATAGACATGGCAATTGTAGCAGGACCAAGTTGTAGCAGGACGGTGAGCGCATCGAAAATTCTGGGCAGCCATTATCCGAGGTTCGAATGCTTGTGAAATATTTCTAAGTTGGAGTTAAGGACAAAGAGCTCAGGTTCCGAAAGAGATACAAAAATATGTATGATGATCGCCACGTGGGACCGGGATTTCCATAAGCACCAGTTCCTGCAATTGTACATTCTCATCTCTATCACGAACCACAACGCCGAAACGACCCCTGTATCCATCTTGTATGCTTCATGCCACCGCCACACGAATTGAAATGTACTTTACACTGAACAAACTGTGCTTCACAAATCCCCTGTTGCATAGCCTTGCCATCATCACCGTAACTATTTTGTTGTCGCAGGATGCCACCGCGTTTCCCTTAATCCCCATGGCCCCACGAGGTTCTGATACTTCGCTTGAGCGACGTAATACTAATCCCAGCAGTGGCATCTCAGCTCAAGTATGGGTACGTTTGCAGAGCTCACTTTTCGCCTTATCTGCAACCCACTGCTCTCTCAGGTTCCTATCCTTGTGGTTGTTTTTGTCCTAGCACTAGCAACCATCTGGACATGCACGAAGAAAAATTGGTGGGGAAGCATGTCCCATATGTCAATGTTTAGCTGGGGTATCACCGCAACAGATGTGGCGCCAACTCAGGGGTCTAGGGAACTTACAGCCGAGCAGCTGGCAGGTTCTATCAATGCAAACGCAGCAGCAACAACAACTACTACTACTCGAACTCGCAGGAATCGGAGACCAAGACGTACTCCGTCGCAAGTCTCGACTACTTCCTTGCCTGCTTACAACAAGGAACCAGGAGAACAAGAGCTTGTTATATTCCGGTGAGTCACCATGTCATGTCCTGGATTTCCACCAGTCCGCTCATACATACATATTAGGGGCCCTGAAGACATGGAGGATGCTCCCATGCCAACCGCAGTCGTAATGGCGTCCGTTTCGGAGGACGGGGAAGACTCGATGCATTCGCGCGATGACTCCGACCCATACACACCTATGCCACACTCTCCCAACAATGAACCACTTCTAGACGAAAATGATTCATCTAGGGACCAGTCTATGCCAAGCCTGCAAGACAGCATGCCTAGACGGAGTGTTGGAACACTCAACAGCTCAGAAGAGGCTAGTTCTCTTATGCAAGTCAATGATGATGCACCAGCATATTCTGACCTCCCAAGAGGAGAAGCGCCTGCCTATTTTGAAGCAGTAGATCTCGCTGGAGATCTTGCTCAGAACAACGGACCGATTCGCCAAACACAAACCCAGCCTTCGCCAGTATCATCACCAATTCCACCTGAGCGAGCGCCAGCCCGACGCTCAGGTTTTCGACAACTACTAAGCACCTTGCCCAATCGTTTGTCGATGTCCCACAGTACATCCCAGGCCCACTCCTCTCATACCCGTGCAGAATCCAGCTTCTCGCTGGTATCTTCTCAAAATTCACATAGGCGAGAGCCGTCGAATAGCCGTCCTTCCCACCGCCCTTCTGCATCAGGCTCAGGCTCCCTCCTCAGCCTGAGCCCCTTCCGCACAATCTCACGCCAAAGCAATGTCAACTTGAATTCTCCATCCATGATCTCTCTAGACTCCATCTCTGCTCCACTTTCACACACTCTTATCCGCACGGAATTTACTTACCCCAAATCAGGACCAACACCTGAACAGTTGAAACTTATATCCTCACGAGAGACGTTTGCGCGCTTTGGTATGCCTTACGGAGCTGATGCCATTGCGTATGCTGCGTCGACTTCTCGCCATGAGGTTGATGTGCCTC
>QLOJ01000757.1:0-26169 GCA_003313625.1 Tricholoma saponaceum
TCCTATTTTAGTGACAAGCTCATGGAAATAATTTCACCAAGTCCTTTGAGGGGGAGTTTGAATGTGCCGTGTACTGCCAGAGACCAGGTAAAATGCATTTTTGCTTCATTTTCATTGGATTTGGTTTCCGGGGGTTTCACAGTAAACATTTTTTATGACATTTTTCATTGCATTTTTCGGTCCATTATGTCAATTTCTCTGCCAAATAATCAAAAATGATCGAAAAATGTGACTGAAAATGAGCCAAAAATGTCCCAAAAATTTCTACTGTGAACAACCCTATTGTACCCTATGAACGGCTAACTATAACGCCCGGCTGTGCGATAAGGGTAGCAAATATCGCAATGGCGTACGATGTGAAGGATCGCAGTGGGAGAGTAACATTGCTGATGACCTCTGATTCTCGTGACACCTTAAAACCTGTCCAAACTTCAATCGCTAGTTTTCGCTGCGGAGTTGTGCGTTTACCTCCGCGATGCGCATCTTATTTCCTGACATTTTTATTTCAGGTGGAAAACCATCCTTGCGAAATTCTCCTTGAAACAGGCGAAGAGTATCAGTTTGAACTGAAGGGCAGAAAGTATGTCATCTTACCTTTGCTCTTATTCTATCTCCTCACTATAAATAAACTCTAGCGCTATTGATATCTCAGGGTTTTTCTTCCGTGCGTTGCATTAGGCATGGGTTGGCGTGGATTAACTTACGATCGTGCAGGTGATGAAGTTGAAGGGGACCTGCCAGAGAATACCAAGTTGTATCGGGAACTCATTCCACAAAACAAGCCAGTCATCGAGCAGTCGTCGAGGTGTGTGACCATATTCCCATTCGGATGGATTCATTCTTATCTGTGGAAGAATCAGTGTCCAGGATGTGAAAGAGAACCTCGATGGTATGTTGCGGTGACGTCTAGCCTTTTGTTACTGATGTCTTACCCAGCACAAACTGATTCAGGGAATACGAGTCATCGTGATGTATCAACGTCGTCTGGGAAGAAAGGGGGATCACCAAGACGACGGCTTGCAGGAAAGCCTGGCAGACGTTGATATGTACTAGTACTCAGTTGAATACAAAGTATGGACTACATTCACTGGCAAGTGGGCTCTGTGTCGTGAGTAGCAGCGTACTTTTTATATAATTCACACATGTCTATCATGATGTTTATACTTCCATCTACCGGGAGTCAAAACACATTAATGAGATGGTTTTAAGTATGCTTGGCTATGGTATTGTAATTAGGTATCCGCAATGCGTATTTCGGCCGTTGGGTACTATGTGCGAATTTCAGAAATCGAAGAAGTCTGGGTTCGCGATAGTCGTTTCACGCCGCCAAATATTACGCTTTTTTATCCAGGTGCTCACACATGATCCGGGTTGGTCATACAAATATAAGACTGTTATTCTCTCCAGGCGCCCGTCCGACTGGTCAACGGCATTGCCCCTCCCCCACGCCTTGATCAGATGCTCCTCGTCCAACTTGTTACCAGGACGATCAACAAGACAGGCAAATGTACAGAGTGAGAACTGCTTCAAAAATGCGAGAGATCGAAGGCGTTGAGCCCATTGAATGGTATTGGCCCAGGGATATTCCGCCTGGATGTCCGACATCAGAACCACGAAAGGGGGAAACTGTCGCAATGACTTACATCATTATGGGGAAACTTCTCAATGAGCTTAAGCGTTGATACGTGGGGGGCATCAGTTGCGATATTGTCCAAGATGGAATTGTCACGAGGGACTGAGAAGTCGACGTCGAGATGTGTGATATTGGTTGTTGAGGATCTAAACGACGCATAAAGCGCAGTGTGGGTGTGTACCTCCTCGAAGAAGCGGGCGGTAACTCTCGCGAGCGGGCTGTAGGCAACAAGAGATGCTATGCAATTCGACGGCCCTTCGATTTCCCCACATTGCTCCAAGACTGGCACTGCGTGAAGGGAACAATGACCTCCCCTTTCGCAACGACCAAGGATTACTGAGCAGAGATCAAGGTGGGAATTCAAAAAGGCAACAAGGCCCTGGTGGGGAAGGGTATTCGCGGAAAAAAATTCAAGATTAGGGAGATTTATGCCATCGAGCATACGAGCACATTGTGAAATTGAAAGATGAGGGATTGAAATGATCAAGGTATCAAGATATTCCAACCGGGAGAGAATAAGGCGAACTTTGTGAATGGGTATCATTGTGGTTCGAATCTCAAGAGAGACAACACCTCTCCTGAAGGCGTGGTTATACCAGGTGACAGTGAGTAACGTGTCCAAAACACGTTCATTTGTGATGCAGATAATGCTCTAATGGCCTTTCAGTGGGCTTGAGAAGATCACAGTAGAAGCGAACGACTCACGCGTGGGGGGACGGCGAGCGCGATCTAGAGAATGAACAAAGAAGATTGGTATTCAAAAAGATCGAACAGACAAAGAAATCACCGTGCTTGCTCGGGTGTTCACCATGGTTGTAAAAATTGTAGCTTGAGACGAAAGAGATATTCAATAGAGGAGATGGTAGGAAGGAAAACGTCTAGACTTCCTTTGTATATTCCTCGAGGCTGAGCATTCAGTCACGTGGTTCGGTCCGATGACGCCTAGAGGGTGCACAACGCATACCCGCCGAAGACAACTGAAGTATAGACCGAAGAGCATACACCCGGGTAACGCAGAACGACCAGTCCTGTGATTGATTTGCGATATGAGACAGGCATCTTCAAAGAAAACGTAGAACAGTACTGTGCGTCTGGATGATTGTCAAGCACACAGTTGTTGTCCATCCTCAGGAGAAACGGTGGGAGAAGAATACGACAAAAAAGAAGCGTGAGCACACTCGACTCGCCAGCCACGGAGTACTGAGTAGGCCGAACAGAACGTGGTAGATATTGCTGCTTATTGCGATCCCAAAACGCGAGATAATCCTGGGCGATCTTCGGGTGCCTGAATAAGAAATACAGATGAGTTCACTTGAGTCACCCCAGGCACCATTCGGGACAGTGAAACGCGAAGAAAAGTTAATAGTCGAAAGGTGAAAGTAGAGGGCACAACAACGAAACAGGTGCGATAGATGGTAAGAACAACATATGCATGCCTATGGTCCGAACCCCATGGTGTCTGGATGGAATGTGGGCCAGAAGTCCAGAAATGTGATGTAAGTATCCGATTCGGTGATACAGCCCCAAAATACTAGACCCGATGCGGGACTTCTGGAGTTCAAGTCAACCATAAGAAGAGGGCAATAGAAATTGGGCGAAGCGGGAATACTCAATGACAAGTTCGCTGTATGCAGTGCGAAATTTACGCAAGACTGGGTAGCGTGCAATGGAAGAAGTTCAAATTCAAGTTCATAAGAAGCTTGCCAGTAGGATTTCACGTGACTCAAGTTCCTGACGCCCGGGCCGGGTGCCTGGACATCCGAGTCCGAATCGAGTTTATAGTATGTGCGCGTTGTTCAGTCCAATAGAATACGCCAAACGCCGCCGCTAGTAGTCACAACGATTCGACATACCAAACCCTGGATCATTTACATAGTGTGCGCGGCACGCATTTTTACATCTGTGTCCGGCCGCGAGACATGACTCTAATGGTTAAGGTCAGAGGTGATATCCTGGATTGATAGACGTCTTTCATGCGAGCAGAGTAAGCTTTCTGACGCTGACTTAATCTACTCTCCTTTGTCACCTGTAAATTCACCAATCGGCTTCGCCATTGATCTGGACTGGTATCGCCAACTTATGTTGCTAGCTTGACAAATAGACCGTATCTTCGGCATACATTGATGTGTTTCGTAAACTTTTTGTTATACTGAATGTGTGCTACACTGGATCAGGGACTAGCGATTATCCTATGCCCGGGTCTTACGTGCTGCCAAAACCTGAACCGCTGATCCTGAGGATTTATACCTGTCTATGTGTTACCCCGTTTAGTAGCCTTACCGCCCGGTCCAGGTTCCTCGTCGTCAGAGTCCTCGAGGCCACGTTCAATATTCATCTGTGGCGCTGGTGAATACTTTGGTTGTTCACCACTGTGAATGACAACATACATTTGTGGTCAGAACTGTATGCTGTATTAGATGACCATTTGTATATGCACACAACGCGGCTAACCTCAAGCCCCCCGATGGCAATTTCCCTGTGAGTATGTCTTCTTGTTTAATAACAGTCTCTTCGTGTTTTTCCCCCTCCACAAGATCATCGGCTGATGTAGATTATCAGTAATGCCACCCCACATAGCTGGTTCTGCACTCACTGTAGAAATAGCCTGCTATGTCGATCCCACTGGATGGGATGTAAGTGGGTGAGATGAAAGGGTGAATTAGACACACACTTCTTTCCCCTGACCTCAAATTCATAGATTTCCCCTTTATCCAAAATGAGTTCGGTCTGATGATTTTCGATCTGATATGTGAAATCTCAGCAAAAGTTAGCTACTCATAGCTGTCCCATTTACCCTTCCCAGGACAAAGCTTCCCAAAGTCACCTGGACTGGTTCCCCCTTATGTTGTAAATCACAGATCATTATTAATGTTGTCCGCTGCCTCTCGAGCACTACTTCACTCGCCAGGGCCAGGTTTGTTAATCGAATTGAACATCCAGGGATAACAATATATCGGTACAGTGGCTTAACTGCAAGGCTCCTTGAAGGCGTCTACCAAGTTACTACCGAGGAGGTCATTAACTCACCAGTGAAGCATTGTAGACGAGGATATCATGATCAACGACTCCGATAAAAACAAAAAGGCCCATCATGGACAGATACTGGCACGTGATGGATTGAGTAACTTAAGTTAGCGCCGTTAACAGCTAAGAAATGGCCGTTAGCAGCTAAGAAATGGCCGTTAGCAGCTAAGAAATGGCCGTTAGCAGCTAAGAAACTGCCGGTAGTAGCTAAGAACCGGCCGGCAGCAGCCAAGACTCGGAAATGCCGGTAAAGGCGGTATCGCGTAATAAATTATAAATATTATATACAGATCAACAAGCTTGGAGTCCGCGGGAAGGTTCGCTAAGCGTTTTTGAACGCATTGGATGTTGGATAGCGAGTACGTCTTCTACCTGCTTCGTTTGTGAGTGTTCTGATCACCGACCGAATTTTACTCAGTATGTTTCTTGATGGACAACGACTTTCGTTGTTCTCCAGGTCCCGTCGGCCCATCGTTGATGCCAACGCTTCTCCCTTTTCATCTGGTAATACTGTACTGGCTTAATCAGACACAGCTTCCGTTATCCTCAAGGGGTACTCGGCACTAGGAATTGTAAGGCCCTCCCCCTCTTACCATAAATAGTAATAATTTAGTTATGTAATCACAAACAATTTCCCCAGCCAGAGTCGTTTCTAAACTGCACGACGCCTCTTTCTGACAGGAAACCCTGCACTTTCCCTGCATACGTCGTCACAGAACCACCCACCAGCTTCCCTCTCAAGCAAACGATGACAGGCGAGGTGAAACCGTGGTCAAGATGCACGTACTTGTTGGTCACATCCTGGTCCATTGCAAGATATCGAGCCTGCCTTTGTAGTAAGCTTGTCTTCACAGCTGCAGTCAGCACAAGGTGATGGATTAAAATCCCCGCTGGATGGCCGCTTCTTTCGACGGCGTGTTGTGGTTTAAAAATCGGGGAGGTCATCTCAACATCTCGTGTTAGAGTCAGGAGGGCAGATGCACGACAGGCGGCGAGAATCTCCATCCGTGACAATACAGTACAGTCGACGACCAGTATCCACCTGACTACAAATTAACTGCAGACTCGGTGGCCATGGGGCGAACTTGAAGATCCAGGACTAATGCAGGGACTCGGTCGTTGTAAAGGAAAGTAGCTAAGATGCAAATGAATTGGTTACCCCAAACAGGCATGACAAGAATACGATGTTTCTTCTCCAGTCCTCGAGATTTCGCAGTGTGAGCCTGCCAAATCAATCACGTGTGCTATTCAAGTTGCAACGAGGCAGGAACATTCCTTTGTTTGAATCGTCTTTAAAACTCTTCCCATTACCCCTTCCGCACAATGCTTCACTGGTGGGTTGGTGCCCTCTTCGACAGTCAATTTATCAATGTCTCTCAGGAGCCTAGCCATCAAGCCGCTACAACGATATAGCGTTACTCCGGGTTGTGCCATTCGATTAACAAATATCACTCTTACTTTTGATGTAGTCAACGAGCATCAGAGAGCGACATTGATGATGACATACTTGTCACAGGGTGAGGAAGAACCGATTCAGGTCACGTTGGCTAGCTTCTTGTGCGGGCGGGTGAGTGGGATCCTCAAGAGTGGCTCATTTCTGAGATCGAAATATCAGATTGAAAATCACCAGACCGAACTCATTCTTGACAAAGGTGAAACCTACCAATTTGAGGTGAGAGGGAGAAAGTATGTCCTCGATACATCCTGTCATTCCATTGGCTGACAGCGCATGTTTCCAGCGGAATTGACATAGCAGGCTATTTTTACAGTGAGTGCTGGGCAGCCTTGCGATGTCTAAAGGACAGCCAAGAATGTTTAACGCCAGCCGACGACCTTGCGGAGGGGGAAGAACACGAGGAGACAGTCATTAAACAGGAGGACATACAGATAGAAAATGTAGCAGTGAAGGGTTTAAGGTCAGCAGCATTACTTGCAGGCCTTTATAGTCTAGTAACCCAATATGATATAGTCAAGATCTGATTACTGGTGTGTGGCCGTTGGATATACGTACCGCATCTACAACTGATACATTCTCCAGCGCCTAAAACGGGTGAGAAGCGTGTACGCGAAGCCACCGCTTCGGAAGGGGAATATGAGCCTAGCGCCAGTAAAACTAAACGAAGAGACACAGGAAAGTCCACTAAGCCACCAGCACGTAAGAGCAAAGAGATTCCGGAGTAACACCCGCCCGTAGTAATCCATGTAACTCCCGTCCATGAATTAAATACCGATCGTTTTGGCGAAAATAGAAAATGCGTGATCATCTAGCGTGATCATCTATCAGGGTTAAGTATGGTTAAATAATGTTGACAAGGGCCTCCCTTTCACCCAAGAGGGTAAGCTCACAAACGGAATACCACCGTGACCCAGACGCATGTGTCGACGACTCGAAGATATATGACAGCAAGGCCGTGGGCACTAAGGTTGAAAACAACAAATAATGAGCAGATCTATGAGCTGAGCTATCGACTCAACCATTTGGCATGATAGGCCGATTACACGAATGTCAGCAGATCCGAACTTCAAGGACCTGAATAATTTCACCAGGCAGCTTCTTCGCTTAGTCAAACCCTGCAAGGCCATCGCTTGTGACAACGGGAATAGGCCTCAGAGGCCTTCCTCTCGCACTTAGCTTCAAGTTCTTTTTCTAATAATAGTGTGCTGACGACGTGTTACCTCCCACAGCCACCTCATACCTAGTACACGCCTCAATCCTTCGCCTCCCACCATCCTGGCTCCTAATCTATACCTACGCCTGGATATCAATGAGCAGGCTGCAGACTGCATTCGTTCAAGTTCATCGTGCGACTCTCCAGCTTCATCAGCAGGTTTCTTGGCTCTAGGAACTCTGGCGCTGGCGGGGTTGGAGGCTCTGACGTATCCCACTTTCGTATTCCAGGAAGCACGGCCCCGAACATATGGCCGCGCTACGGTTTTCTCATCTCCCAAGGCTACAACAACAATCCTTTCACGAGCACGTGTGACAGCTGCCGCTTTCTCGTCACCTACCATGTTGTGTTTGCAGTGCTGCGTTCAGTTTGGTAACTTGTCCTTTAGTCGACGTATCCACCTGCCTTCAATCACTCGCTGCCACCCAGACCGTGTTACTCAATGGCCATCGGCATTCCCAGTATCTGGTATATACCTCAGCATGAGTCTCGAAACGGAGTCTCGCAATTTATCTAGTCGGAAGACCCCGCTCGCGAAGACTTTGTGAACCAGTTGCTCGCGGGAGGATAAGGCACTAAGGGGAAGGTGTATGAATGGGAGTCTGAGATGCGGATCCTTAGGTATGCTTTTAGACCTATGTCTCTGCGCACTCTAACGTTTCTATTGCACGCTGGTAGGTCGCGACTCGAGATGCCACCTTTTTCAGTGCTTGGGTCTCTATTCACCATCCGGAGAGTACCAGGAACTTACACGCCAAAGACATGTTCGCCGCCTCGTAGGAAGATCAATGGGTAGCGAAAAAAACCATCAGCCAATCAAGACTAGAGGTATTTTATATCGTGAATTCTTTTGTTATCAATATATCTCCTGACGTTTCAATTGATTAGCGTACCAGCACACCAGTCCTTATTGTCGATCGCACTCTTCCCTCTCACAGCTTACGATAATTTCTTCACGAAGTATGTGGAAATCAATCAAACATCATGGTTAGTACATGGTACACGGGAGGCATTGCATGCCTGATGTTCAGGTAGTCAACATACCCCTCTGAATACTCCAAGGCAAGCCGGTTTTATGGCTTGTGAGGCTCTAGCCCTATCTGAACTCTCTTATGATGACCCGTGGGTGCAGGGGCAACCTGCATTCATGGTGTTTACTGAAGGATTATGATATCGATGGTGGTGTCAAACAATAATATTACTGATTGGTGCCCTTAATATTTGCATCATGACATTGAAGTTGTATGTTAACGAGTAGCTTTCCCCTTCCCTCTCTTGATAGGTATTCTTTTTTTCTGTATATGTTGTTTGTTCTCCATGGATCTGGAGATCACATCTTCGTTAGCGATGCGATCTTCAGAGGAGTGCTCAATCTCGACAAAATGCGATACCCCAGAATCGCCCATCCTCCAAGCGACTGACAGCTCCTCAATATCTTTTGCAATTCGCCCACGCATCCCTTTGACATTTCCATCATCCCAGTCCACTCGCCTTTTCTCTTGTGGAGTATTATTATCTGTGGACTGGGTGAACATATGAAGATTGGAAGATTGATAATGGCAAATGAAATAAATATTTACATATATAACACCACGGTATTTCTCGGGGTCACTGACAAACAACTGCGCAAAGTGTAACAGATAAAGTCCACAATCAAAGAAGTTAGGTTGAAGAGGAACCTGCAAGACATCAAGCTAGGCTGATAGATTCAGTATTGTCAGACACACATAAGCAGTTCTTCCTTCAGGCTCTGTCATTCCTAATGCCTTGTGTTTGTCCCGAGCTTCCAGCTTCAGGTATCGTTTAAGCTTAGAGATTGCCTGGTGGTGTGGGGTATTAAGGGAATCCAGGGTAAAAATGTATGTTCTGACAATAGATCTCCATAAGAGGGGAGGCGTTCAAAGGAGAAAATATAAACCCTGACCTGGATGGACCAAATACTCTATTTCCCGACTTTTTTTTCTCACCCGCATCTTTCATCTTCACCGCGAGAACTGCATTCAAAGTATGGTTAACATTCTGCGTCTTCTTTCCATGCAAGATCCTTTGCTTGATGATCCTGAAAGAACGTCCTGGTAAGTCTTGCCTACGAGTCAACCGGGGACCGATCCCATGTTTTTGCTGCCGAGTCGACAATCGTGGATGGTCAAGAATAGGCAAAGGCTGAAGGATATTTCCAGGTTGATATATGATAGCGAGATACCAGTGATGGCTAGTATGCAATAATCATAAGCAAGTCAAATGAATATAAAATTATGTACCCTAACTCTTCGTGAATAGGAATAATAAGGAATTGCTTTGTGAATAGATCAAGTTTTGAAGTCCATTTGCAAACACTTTGATAGCCCTCTTCATTCAATTTCTTGAAGAAAAATGAGCTGAAGACATGAATCTGGCTTGCGACGGCTGGGCTGCTTTCTGTCAACTTTCCTATCCACCGCCTAAGTACGTGTCAGAGTGAATTATAAACTTCATAGAAAGCACACACTTGAGTCCGTATTCTATCAGATTGTCATTCAAGTATTGACCAGGTTGGAGTCGACGAAAATCCCCGGCTGTAATACTGACAGCTCCAGGCACCCCTGGAGGATAAGATAACATCCTAACGGAGAAGTCAAAAAATACTCTGCTTGAGCCTGAAGGGAACTACTTTCGCACACTTCATCGGGATCAGATAGGGATGAATTGTGCAAGTTGGGGTTTCGAGACAGCATTGTGGTACGATTTTTGGAGAGAGAGCTGCAGGAATACCATATTAAGTGAACATGATACAGGAAGAAAGAACAAACGAAGACGGCAATCCAGGCAGTGACGTTGGACGGTAAGGCTGTGACTTGACACCTTTGGAGAGCTGGAGTTCTCCCCACTTTGTTGTCGGCAGTGTATTTAGGGCATCACAAAAATCATCCATAACCGATTCAGAACTTATATCATTCATGAGTGATTAAATTTAACCGCGATAGTCGACTGGTGGTCATAAGTCATGATCAGCCCGTCGGATCACGGTCAGATGTGTTGCAGGAATTCGCAGCATGCTCGTGCCTCGTCTTTTGACCAATTGGTAAATCATTACTATATTACTGAATTAGCAACTGATACAAGAAAGCATGGGCATGAGGCCGGGGACGTGATAGTAGATCAATAAGCGATGCATCATGGAACCATGGAGGATCAGAAAACACCACATAGTTGATGTGTTCGATGGGGTATACGTAGTTTCAGTAGTTCGACCACAAGATAGCAGACACACAAACAGCGGTGCACAATGATCCAATCAAAATAAGAGTCTGTAGAACATGATGAACCAATGAGAGACATTCATGAACAAAGTCACCTTACAGTGCGAGACATGCAACAACGAACACGCCCATCCCTCTCAGGGATCAATAGTGGGACTGTCAAAGATCACAATGATCAAAATAGTGGCTAGTTATGAGGGTATACACGTACGATGTAGTCGTGCTTCCCAAATGCATAAAATTGGATGGTCGTCACATGTTCCTGTTGCAATTAAAAAACCTCCATTCTGTTTGCTGTAGCACCCCTGTCAAAAACACTCGTTTAGCTGCAATCCAAACCGCTGAGCAGAAACGACGGTACCGAAATAGCTTCCACCATTCGACCTGGAATATAATGTTATTCAAATAGAGAAGAGAAACAGTATTTCAAAATAACTACCATCGTGATCTAGCGTATCGAACGCACGCCCGTCTTTACTTCGCCATAGTTTCACTCTACCTACAGCGTTGCCAGCAATAACAAAGTTGCCGGCATGGATAAACTTCACGGGCAATGTAACATCAGCTCCCATGCTGTGAGACATCGACGCTTTTGTAAGTCTGGTCTGTAGGTCATATATGTCTACGCCAGTCAACATGTTGTAAACAGCGACTTCCTGCCCATTGGGAGCGAGCGCGATGCTTCCACTAAGATAGGCAAGATCAGAACTCTGACTTCTGCAAGCGACACCACCCATAAGGCTTGTCGTTGTTTGACATCCCAGCAGCTGCAACACGATTCCGTCACCGAAACTCCAAAGGTGACCAGTATTACTTACATAAGCCCATGATGGATATAAGAAGCAACAAGTCTACCAGAGTCTAGCCATTCCAAGGAGCTCAGGATGAACCGTTCGCCAAGGCTTACAGGCGAATCCAAAGTACCAAGTTTAGGCCACCATACCGCCATCTCACCTAGGCGCAAATCAGAAACATCACCCATGAAATCTTCACGAAACATACCGTTGTTCTGCTCATGGATACTTATCCCTAACTCTGTTCCAAGTGCAAGGCGGGTGGCACCGTTGTATTTGCATGAAGCTATGAACTTAATGGCAAAGTCGTGCTGCTGCATGGTGTGAACCGTGAGATTTATCTGTGAAGTTCATTGAGAACAATGAACGATTCGAGGCCAAAGGTATACCTCTGTTATGCGAACTGAAACTAATAGACCGTCCTGCAATCCTCCTACCAAAGCACTTGATGAAATCCAGACGAGAGCAATAACAGCCGCATGAGTTTCAATATTGTGGAGGAGCATGCCGGTTCGACAGGACCAGATCAGTAGATGGTTGTCTGAGCCGCCACTGGCGAGAAGACTCCCTTCTTCATTAAAAGCCACACAACGGATCGCTTTTTGATGACCGGAACACAGATATAACTTGGGGACGTAACGAATGTGAGCTTCCTCAGATTCGAAGAGGCCACTCATTTCGGTAGGTGAGCTAAGGTAGGTGATGAAAGAAACGGACATGTCATGATGAGATAGTCAAACACAGGACAACAACCTCATGACGTAACTCCGAATTAGAGGCATAAAACAAGAGATCACCGAGAAACATAAAAAGAAAACGACAGCAATTAGCATCGCGTGAGGAGTAAATTTGCTCACCAGTTGACGCGAGAAGAGGCAACAAGGATTTCACAGGCAGGATACACCAGGAGCAGACGGCAGACTTCGCGCTGTTCACCAAGGACAGTTTTAAGCACAGAGTTTAGGTCTTGTAGGAAGTGTAAGCTTACTCGACGCTGACAGCGGCCAAGCAGTTGGGTGTCCGAGAGTGTATTCTAATTTACATCAGCATAACGGATCCTTACGCTAGATAGATTAAAACACGTACCATTTCACAACCGTTGGCAAAGGTCGGGAGGGAGTTTAAGCAATGAGACTCATAGCGTATGATCGTTAAGATATTATCTCACGCACGGATGATTTGCAAATGCATGATCAACGGCTGCTGTCATCTTATTTCCTTCCGCCTTTTTTCGCATCCAGAACTTGCGGGAAGAAAACGACATCGTGACGTGCTAAATACATCAACGCCTTCTCAACGTTTCTCTGTGCCGCGCACTGCAATCACGGTACCGTCGTCTTCTGCTACTACATTATTTAACCTGGTTGCGCCTGGTTTGGAGGCCGAGATGCTATCAACAAGCTAACGATGGTGATATAGGACATGACTAGGGCAACGGTGAGGATGAAGAGGACGAGGACGAGGATAGTGACCTTCCCCGTAACAGTGCTGAACACTCTGGGTCGACAACTTCATCCTCAACACTCGTCGCAATGGTGGCAGGCAGACTGAAACCTAGGCCGTCAAATTGTACAAGGTAATCAAATGTCTGTTCTGGGCTCACTTTGCATTAGATATGGCTTCGAGGAGATCTTCGCGATGGACTTGTGCCGGATGCCATTGTCGATGCCAACCACACGATGTCCACTTCCTCAGGTATGCGGCAATGCGCTGTCTGCTATCCAAACAAGGGAAGGAGAAGGAGTCAGATGTTTATCTCCCTGCGGTACGCTATCGGTTCCTGGGGTGGTTAAGTCGCAGCTCATTTCCTCCCTTAACAATTGCTCAAAGATCAGGCCAGGATGGATTCGGCGTCGGCAACAACCCCACCCTCGACCGGCCACAAACTTTCGCTGCCAAGATTTTATCAAGCCAGTCATGGTCTAGGCTCGACGTTTGCGCATTGAGTAAGACCCAGCACAGTTCTATTTCAGCTCTGATCATTTTACGATGGGACAAAGGGCACGATCCTGGAGTACGAACTCCAGCCAGACCAATTCGCTGATGTGACGGCTGCGATTTTTGACATTGATCAGGGTTTGTCCTTTCCCACCTGTCTCCGCTCTTCTCGCTGACGATCTTCTCCCAGTGAACTCCACCATCAAGTCCGGCTTTTCGTGGAATTGACAAGCGGGTGCACAGAGCCGAGGTGATGAACTGGTGAAAATTCCTTTCAATTTGGCGTTTCTTCAGCCATACGCTATGCAACTTGCCAACTTCAGTTACGCCAACGGTCGACTAGTGGGCATGAATCGGAGCATCTTCGGTATTCTGAGCATGTCCTGGGATCCCAAGACGGCCAAAGCAGATGTATGTATCACTCATTTCCCGATCTGACATAAGTTGATAACATGCTTCCTCTCAGAAAAACTCCATGTTATGTTCGATCAGGAGGGACTCATGTTGAACGTCTCTGGGTGGGATTGGGATGACGCATCATCATAGCGTCAAGTATGTATTCACTCGAGTTCAGCACCAAGGCAACTTAACTTACGAGTTTATCCAGGTTTACCTCATGTTTGGGAGGACCGCTGATAAGGCAATGTTGGCCTACGGCATCTCAAAGATGTATTTAGTCTTCTCGATAAAACATCTGTTCGCAGCAACATGAAAGCACACCTAGCCCGACGAGCAGTGCCGACCATCATCGAGAATATGGGGTTCGTGTTTGTATTATGCATTCAACTTGACTGTTCTTACGGGTGATGATCAGCATGTCTGCAGACCAGACTCATGCAGTCTAGGCAGAGTGAAACTATGGTGAAGTAAAGACGGGCGTGCGTTCGATACGCTTGATCATGATTATTTTGAAATACTGTTTCTCTTCTCTATTTGAATAACATTATATTCCACCTCGAGTGGCGGAAGCTATCTCGGTACCGTCGTTTCTGCTCAGCGGTTTGGATTGCAGCTAAACGAGTGTTTTTAACAGGGGTGCTACAACAAACAGAATGGAGGTTTTTTAATTGTGACAGGAACATGTGATGACCATCCGATTTTATGCATTTGGGAACCATGACTACATCGTACGTGTATACCCTCATAACTAGCCACTATTTGATCATTGTGATCTTTTGACAGTCCCGCTATTGATCCCTGAGAGGGATGGGTGTGTTCGTTGTTGCATGTCTCGCACTGTAAGGTGACTTTGTTCATGAATGTCTCTCATTAACCAGGTTCATCATGTTCTACAGACTCTCATTTTGATTGGATCATTGTGCACCGCTGTTTGTGTGTCTGCTATCTTGTGGTCGAACTATTGAAACTACGTATACCCCATCAAACAAGTCAGCTATCGTGGTGTTTTCTGATCCTCCATGGTTCCATGATGCATCGCTTATTGATCTACTATCACGTCCACACCCTCATGCCCCTGTTTTCTTGTATCTATTCAGTTGCTAATGTGGGCGTTAGCTATCGGTAGCCTGGACTAGGTCTCTTTGATATCCTTTACTCGCCTCAGGTGTTGCTCTCGATCCTTCCAGGTTGTGATGCCCTTTTAAACTCCATTATGTCTTGATCTGAGTCAGTTGTAGGATATGCTTTAATGTGGAAGATACGCTACCTTGTTTAGCGGAAGGGCCATGAGGAGCTCTTGGCCAATGTTAATTGGATAGTATGCAAAGTGACAATGCACGTCATCGATACTTATTATGGTATGGCCCCTCTTGGTCCTCTTGAAATACAGAAAACCAATGGGAGGAAATTCTTGTTGCAGTTCGTGGTATGGATCGAGATCAGTTTGCGTCGACAAAGGGACAGAGGCATAGTCGTGAACGACCAAAAATGTTTCGGTAACTTGTTGTGTTGACTTCTCCCTGGAATGAGAGAAGATTGTCACAATATCACCAGCGGACCATTGTCCTTGGTCATTTCTATAGAGGACTTTGCTGTCAACAGGTAGTGTATCAGCGGTTTGAAAAGTTTGGCCCAGCCGAGAAATCTTGGTCCTGTTGAACACAGCGTTTACAATCGGCTGTCCCACCATTTCCGGATCATCACGTAAGATACGAGTCCGAAGAAGTTGATACACAGAACTGGAAAGGGTGGATAGTTGATACGGCGTCCAGGTAATTTGTTCCTCCATCTTTTTGAATCTCTCGTCGAAGGCCAAGATATCAAGGAACGATCCTTGAATGTCCGATTTGAAAACCCGTTGATATGAGGATATGAGTGTATGAAGAACAGACGGGAGGGAGTCAACGTGGAAAAGAGCGCGCAGATTTTGGCCGGCACAAAAACGATGAAACATTGTTTTCGCCATGTCGCCTAGGGCCATTGTCAGTAACCATGGGGTTTGTACAACCTACGTAGAGACATACCTGGTTTTGAATTGGTTGGAATCTGTTGCATCAAGTAGTTGTATCGCTCAAATGGGAAACAACGCCAGGCGTGAGTAGGTCCAAAACGTCGTAAGAGCGGCCCAAAGTGCAGGGCTAGGTGTTGATATGGAGTGATGTTTGTGTTAGGATAGAGATCGAGCAAGGAAGTTAGATACTTGTGCATGTGGGCTTCATAATCTGTTATTTGTCCCTCGTTCATTTTCCTCATAGTCGCCAATTTTACAGCTGAGATGAGGTGTAAAAAATTAATAAGCATCCGATGCTCCCTAGAGTCCTTTGGCTTCGAACCCCATAGACGTATGAGAGTGATGGGAAGGTTGACCATGCAGAATGTCCGCCATTGGTCGGCACTAAACTTTCCCCATCGCTTCTCTCCGGGGTGGGCGGGTGCGGCCGGCATCCACGATGGCAATCCAAGGAGCTCCATGTCATTCCTTATCTCGGCCAATACTCCCCAGCCCAAGACACGCGTTCCCCTAGTATTTTGTCCAGCAATTACCTTTTCACGCTCGTCAATGATTCCGGCCGATTTCCGCTGATATAATTCAATGACCTGAGTCGATGATGATCCACTATGAAACTCGCACCTCGTTTTGAATCAGTACGCGAAGTTTATCATTTTTCATCTTCTCCAGTTCCTCCAGTGAACTTCCTGGCAGGGATTGAACCTTTACAGAGACTATGCGTATGAGATCCGCCTTTCTTAGCTTGTATATTGTGGTCTTGTTGGCATGCTGAAAGATATCATCAGCCTCGGTATCAGATAGTAGACGACCCCGGGCCCGTGATCGCAACGGAATGGGGGATCCTGCTACAGAAGAACCTTCACTGTCGGAGTTCGAGCCATCGTTATCAGATGAACTCTCGGAAGATGGTGCTGAGGATGCACTTGAAATGACTCGCTCGCCAGAAGGACTGAACCATCCTTGACGGATTCGCTATCAAGATTACCCCAGTGAGCACACATAGAAAAGGTTGTTCTGGAAACGCACAAATTGTAGTAGGCTGTCAATCAATAGACCCTTCCTGCCTCTCCAATCCACTGATACATCCTTGCACAACTGTCGGATAATAGTACACCTCAACTGCTGGAGCTCAACTTGCGTACCACGTTCAAGAATAACACGAGCATCTATCATCTCAGCTTCTGTAGGAGCATTAGGGCGGTGGTCAAAAGTGATTCCATCCCCATCTTGAAAGTTAATGTCCATGCCCCAAATAAAACGGCAGTGACGTTGAAAAAGCCGCAGATAGAAAGCATGCATAGAATCGATGACGGTGAAACTTGTAGGGTCCCAGTACGGAAGTCGAAGTAACTCTGACCATCGGACACCATAGACAGTATACCACTGCTCTCGCGCTGCCTGCGTTGAAGCATCCCGCCATCCTCGAGCTGCCTGTCTATGTTCATCTGATGTTTGTGCCTTCCACTGTGTGTAATCAAGGTTGTTGATGTCGTCACGCTTTTGGTGGCATAACGAACAGAAGTGTTTCGACGTGAAGTGAGCGAATCCACTCATTTGATGGGCGGCAGGAAGATCGCAAACTAGAGGAACCACAGCACAGCGAACAAGTAACCCTCTCGGATAACGACATGTTTTCGTGTAGTAGATCCCGTGTTTCCAAAAAAGAAGGAGGTCGTCGACAAGGGGACGGAGCAGGTAATTGATTTCGTGATGAGAAGGTTCCTGTGGGCCAGGGATTACGCCGACCAAGTACATATTTTCCACGTCATATCGGATGGACGGTGGCAGGTTAAGGCATATCATGTAAATCCCACCAGTTGACACCTTCTTACCCGCCTCCTTATTTCCGTAAGGGTTGAACCCGTCCATATTTAGACTAAAAATCAGGCGACCCTCACGCCCAGGCCCTGGGATGAAGGGACGTGTCTGGTCAGGACCGAGAAACTTACGTAGTCCTGGCGCGTCCCATACATCCCATGTATCAGCATCGCTGTCATCGCTGTCTATGCTGCATGGGTTACGATCTAGGTAATCAAGGAGATCAGGGCGCGCGTAGAGTCTGCCGACCCAATCCTGCATGCTCTGGTAACAGAACTCCCAGACAGGCTGATTCACGTAGCTAGCTCCATGTCGACGTTTTTTCCGAAGTTTGGCACCACACGGGTTGTTGTCCACCTCCTGGTTGGTGCATGTCTCAGGATAGCAGGATTTGGGATTATCTGGGTCTACCCAGTAGAGGAAGAAGCACTTTGGACAACAAACATATGCTTCACCCTTTGGCGTGACATCCAGGATATCAATAACGGTCCTAACATCACCAGGAATGTCGCCTGACGTGGATGTCACATTTGAATGCTGCGCGGTCTGAAGAGCCATGGTGATGATAAGCCGCAGAGACCCCAAAACAAATGAGCAATGATCAATAGAAACACCGCAGACAAGATGGAGAGCAGCGACCAAGAGATAGCATGCAAGCATGAGGGGATCGAAGCTGAACAAATCTCGAGATGACAAGCCATCAACATTCGCCGCTGACGATCCCATTCACTTAATTTGAGCAGTCGAAGAGCTGTGAGCTCTTTACGCACGAGTCGATCGGCAATCGTACAACGCAGGCGAAGGGTAACATGCTTTGAATTCTGATGCAAGCGCACGAAATTTTCAAGTCGAGCGAGTAATTGTTGAAGCCCGATGATTGAAGAATTAGATCTTATGAGGGGATCTAACTGGCAAAGTTCATCAACCTCTTCACTCATGGCATCGCCTGCAGGAACGAATGACTGAGCAGTAGGAGGTACAAGAAAAACCAGTGATGCAGTACCCACGACGACATCGACAGGTTTAATAGCTTTCATAAGTGTATGAAGTTGGGAAAAATGTTGTTGAAGTTCTGTGGGGGTTGCTGCCGACCTCTCTGATGTTGGCACGGGTCTGGGCAGGATATGGACGTTACGACCCGCTGTTGCCATCTGTGTCATGGGCAAAGGCGGCAATGTCAACAAAGTGGCCAAGGTTGGTGGAGGAGATGGAAGAATAGGTGTTGGAGGAGTGAGATCCTGTAGCGTGGAGGTTATGACGCTGCGCTGATAGTCTCTGGATATATGAGCCTTATGCTCGGCTGGTGTTAAATAACGACCATCTGAGGGCAATCCAGTAATAGGATTTACACCCGGATATTCCGAGCATTCTGAACAATCGCAGAACCGTAATACAGAAGGATATTTTGAGTGTTGTTTATTGGAAGTTATGGGTTTTGCGTACGGCTGCGTACCACGCATCCACTTGGTACGGGAGGCTGGCATGATGGCTTCTGGGGAAGTAAAGTCTAGTATGGATGGGCGGGCAGATATATGTACAATTGTCAGTTGCGCGTATAGCCTTGCATAGCATTTCGTTTGCAGGCATGGGATCAATCGCAAAATGACATCTTGGGCATGCAGATGGTTGGTCGTGGAAACACCTTCCTGCGTGTCAGAGGTATGGAGAATGGAGATAGAGAATGATAGGAAAATGGTTTGATAGGCGATCATTGTTTCATGTGTCCCAGAAAGCCCATGGCAATGCACTTTGAATTTAGGCTACAAAATCGAATAAACTCGAATGAGCTGCAGCTAATCACCAGGATAATAGTACGGAGGTTAAGGAATCACAGACCTGTAAAAATTATAAATGGTATGCAATTGAAATTGTACCCCGGAAGAAGCAAAATTCCATGTTTTCGCGGCGAAGCATTGAACTGGTGTACATGTGATATAACCCCTGTTATGAAATACAAGCATGGACTCTCATGGATGAGAGTACTTAAGTATGGCGGCGGTCCGCGGATGCCTGGCCCGGTAGAAAACAACACCAGGACCTCGTATCTGATCTGCATTGCCGCCGTTGCAACCGTGAGACATAAAGTAGCTTCTACATAGCCAACTAAGGCCATAGCTTTGGTAGAATACCGGATGCGTCTGTGGTGAATGACGGGTTAACTCAAGCCTGACAAGTTAAAAAGTACATCAGTTATATGACTATAGCAAAGAAGTGCTAGATCATGATGTGCCAGCCTTGAATTCGCGTTCCTGCAACTTGAAGGACTTCGGTCGCCAATGGAAAAGTCAACGTCCCTCGGAATGCATTGGCATACCTCTGCACTGCATGTACAAGGGGCCTATTAATAGATTTCTGTGAGTTCAAGGTCAGATGACGTTGGGTCGTAATCATAATGTTCAATGAACGATTAAAGATGTACTACGGTAGCATATATCGTGTGGGGTAAAACTTAGGGCTCGATATACTTAACAATCCGATTTTGATGTTCTGGGGACACCTTTCTAAGGTAATAGTAACGTAACCTACTGGTCGCGCATCGTCCGCACCTACTACAATTCAGCGGAATCCCGCTGGCGTGGACCGTCCTGATGGTCCAGGCTCACACTTGGGGCTCTCTGTCTTTTAGTCCCTGCTCGCAGTTGTCAGTTCATGATCGCTTGAAGACTCAGAGGTAAGGGGTGCATACCACTGAAGGACCCATGAGGGCCGACCTCTCTTAGAAATATTCAAAACCCGGTCGTTGTTAGGGTGTCCTGGAAAGATCCGTGTCCACTGCTGGTGATCCTTTTCTTGCTCTCTTTTCCATATCTGTGGCGACTGCATCTTGCTGGCTGCGAAGTGAAGATAAAGGTCATTAATCTGAAACACAGGGTCCTCAGGGGGACAAGCAATCTGCTGGTCGCTATGCGATGTGAACCAGGTCACGACTAAGGCAATATCGTGCCCTTTGCGACGATATTTCTTATACACCAAGTCCTAAATGTAACGTCGCATACGATTAAACGCGAATACGCGACTTGTGAGGAATACGCACTACAGCTTGTGGAACTGCTGGAGCTGAGCTTGATTTCATGGTTTCTGATCAGTGCTAGCATGTGAAATATCATGACTGCAATGCTCACGTTTCTGGCAGTGATGGACTAATAACATCCGTACACGCGTCCATAGGGACCTCCGAGGCCACATCCTTTGTTTCCGCTGTCGAAGAACCCGAATTTCTAAATGTCATCGGTGTTGTGAACTCAGGGTTGATGAATTAGGAGACGACACACTGGTGTAGTTGCTTGTAATGACCACTTTTCGGGAGTTTGATGTGAGTCGTCGCGTCTTTATTGATAGGAGTGTGAAAGGTGAACGCTAGAGGTCCATTAGCATCTCTGCTCTCCATGTTAGTGTCATGAGCATCACCATTGGCCATCGCAGTTGTTGGCCAAACACTGTGGATTGATATTATACCATGGACAAAGTGGCCAGTGGCGATCGTTTCTTTCTCTCATTCTCGGGTCCGGGCGGAGATCAAAATTCTCGTGACCTGCCTGTGCTCCACCCAAAAGATTACATCGCCACCGACATCCCTCCTCCACATTAGCCAGCTTATACGGACTCAATGGAGAAAGCCAACGCAACGGGTTGGCAACCTGGCATTCGCCAATCTTCTAATGAGGGTCGGCAAACAGGTAATATGCTGATCCACCTTCACCTTAAGTATAGTATTAGGACAAAGCACTCGAAGTACGGAATCTCCCATATAAAAAAACTAGGACTCGGTTCACGGATAGATATAACTACCGTCTGCATTGGTTTCATTCTCCGGTCATCACTCAGAACATGCGGTATGTCCCTCCTTCCGTTCAACCCCTCCAACTAAAACCTCCAACAGCATAATAGAAAAGGTGGCGGTCATAGTAGGAGCGCCGAAGCTTCATTTGAAGAAAAAGATACATCATTTTGATTTTGGTAATGGGCGTTTAGATGCATATGCGGTGTTGGTGCGCACTTACACCCGGACCCTTAGCACTAACTCTGGAACAAACCTACCTCCCGTCCTCGCGCGCCCTCGCAGTTCCTTCCAACTACTTGAATGCTACGCACTCGCACCATGGAAATTCCCAGCGCTGCGTTTGGTGCCAGTGTCAATTTCATCGACGTGTAAGCCCTCTCTTCGGTTATAAACTGACAAAGACTCGGACATGACAATTTTTTCGCGATACGTTAACGAGAATGGTGACAATTCAACATCCAGCAAGAACATGCATTATGTGACTGGTAATGAATGCTGCTGGGATCTGCTAGAGTTAGGTGGCATATTTGGAGGGTTTCCTTTCATGTCATGTAACGCATAGTTTTTTCCCTGATATGATCATGATCAATGCTTAAAGGCACGGATATTACAAATTTCGACCTAAGTCGATCGACGATCGACGATCGACAAAGCTTATAGCTATTTTAAATTTCCGCGTGCCGACATTATCTTGCTACAACTTTTCTTTATTTGCATCTATTAGGTTTTGTTTGACCATTTTTAGTGAGTAGTTCCGAGTCCACTGGCAGTGACTAGTCGGGCTACGATATCCAGCATGCCAAGAGAGCTACAAGCATTCCTTTCTCTGTATTCTCTGATTTATGGCCCTGAATGCGCTAAAGTATGTTGAAGCTTTCCATAGAGGCTTCCTCGTCGATGCCGGCCGTGGTACTGCCATGTGCACATCTTCACCAGGGCCTTTGCTGCAGGCTGGACGACTCTACTAACCTGCTTTCGTGTTATTGAATCTCAGGGGCATTATTCTAGTGTGTCCAATATGTTGCTTTGCATGCCAGTGTACATTGTTTCATTAACTGCCATCGATACGTGAAGGAATTTCATTAGACGCCGAGTACATTTACTCGTCAGATTCTTCAACATCAATCCCCCACATAATGGAGGACACTGGTGTGTGCTGGCTATTTTGTCCGTCTCTCCCATTGAGTTACCATCCAGGTGGCTCCCAAGCGATGCACGGTGGGTATCTTATATTTATGCCTCATCCAACGTCCTGGATTACTATGCATCTGCTGAACATTCTGGCTTTCTTATTAGGTTGTCCTGACTCATTTGCTAATTCGCATGCAGTGCTACTTTCTTATGTGGCTTCGATCTCCGTCTTATCAATTCTACCCCAAACGGATGCTGGTGTATTTTCTCCTTATCTAAAGTTCGGCACGACCATGCATATACTGATGGCCTGGTATGTCACTCGTTCGGATGATTCAAACGGAGGATGATCTCTTCTGCTGGGGTCGTGGCCCTCGCAGTCCTATTGTTCTTGTCTCGACAATCACGTCGGATGTTGAGTATACTCACTGCTCATCGAACATGTCACACAACTAGCGAACCTCTCGCATCTCCCAGTCGCATGCAGTCATTTCGTCGGCGACTGCGTTTGTCCCGTTCCTTGCAGAAAATATGGTTGAGGGCAAACTTTTCAAATTGCGATTAAAAATCTAAGCTGATTTGTAGACATTCTTCCAACATTCTTCTTGGCGCGACTGTAAGGCGTGGCTCTTCCCGGGAAGTGTATTGGAATTACTCCTAGGGTAGGATGGTTTCTTTCTCACTAGGTGCCACGTACTCAGACATGGCTTCTTTAGGATGCTCGTGTCCAATTTTCATTTGCGAGAATTAACTATCATAGTTTCAATGCTTGAACAGAGCCTCGTGGCACGGTCACGTGACCATCGATCCGTTTTCTTTCCTTTGTCTACGACTTGATTATTCGTGGCTGACGATGGTGGCTTCTGAGGGAGATTCCCTTGCACCAACATCTGACCCCGCCTTAACCCACAGTGACGGCAGTCCCAGTGATCGTTGGTTGATTCTCACCGAGACTCCCAAGGTCTGGCTGCCTTCAAAATGGCCTCGGTCCCCAGTTTACCCCATAACGCCAAAGTCTCTGACACGACAACATGCCGAGCATCGGACCCCTGTACAAGGACCGTCTTACTTGCTTCCGTTTCCCCCAAAAAAGCGCCGTCGAGAAAGTTTGTCAGGGGCAGGGCACCAATCTCGAAGCGATGCTGGTTTAAACCACAGTGCCATGATTGTAGACTTGGAGGATGAAATTGTTCCAGCTCAGAACATAGTAACCATGCCAGGTGAGCATAATCCCCTAATGTGTATCCTATATTTTGCTAGATGGATGGTCATTGAAGTGTGCGACAATGTTGTGGAAAACTTGGATGGTCCAGATTTTCATCGGGTGGAGAAAGTCGAGTCTCTTGGAGAGATGACACCCCGGGCTATTGCCTTCCCCAGCACAGCCCAAGGCTATGGAAATCGAACTCCTCGTCAGTTTCTGATGGCATTGAATACGCCCGCGGAGTGTATCTCGGGTGAATTTGAGTTTGGCGGTACCCAAGTTAGCCCTAATACCCGATTCGAAAGGAATGATGGAGTGTCCTTGATCACTTTAGACATGGGCATCGGTATCCAACCACGACCTGAAATCGATCCCGGAAATTATGGCAATATCATGTTTGAGCCGATCGGGTTTGCTCAAGACCTACCAAAGGTAATCATTGAATCAGGACAGAATAATTCTCATGGCCATACCGACGGTAACCCAAGCTCGCCTGGACAGAACATCATCTTCGATCCGGCATCTGCGACTGCGGGTGTGGGTAATGAATCGCAACCCGGATCATCTCCTGATACCATCCTTTCCTCCAGAAGGGAGTTCAGATTGATGCAGGATGATCTTAGCTATTGGCCACTTGTTGAAGGCAGCGATTTATCTATGGACGATTTGTCCACAGAAATCGGTCATCTGAGATCGCATGGAGACAACATCAATTTCGAAGGCATTACCACGCCTCACCAGAGCGCAGAGAACATGGGTTTCAGCCATGAACCTCGAGCCTCTCATAACGTCATGTTCGAGATGGGGGACCCATCCACGCAGCACGATGCCACCGTCGTCATTAGCACAAAGAATGTTCGTGGCGATGACTTGGAGAGCAGCCCCGGCTCTGATTTATTCCTAGAGGAGCGAGAGAGCTTCCGTTCTGACGGTAAGCATTACAACATCGGTTGAGCGCCTTTCATTGAACTACGCGGCTAGGCTCGGTTCCGCAAAATAGTCGTCATCCCAAAATCCAACTTCCTAATATCGGTCAAGAATCCTATCTCGGGATGCATATAGTCAATGCCAATGTGATGTTCCTAACAAATCAACCTGATTCCCAATCCGTTTTGGATGAGATGCGTGAAAGTCGATCAATTCGCGCCTATAATGATAACATTGTGGTGTTCAGAACTGAGAATCCATCTGTGCGAGATTCCGGCCAAGGTGTGGGATCCGATCGGGTTATGGAACAAGAATCAGATTTTGATACCAGCTCATACGTGCACAACGTTGAATTTGACGACGATGATGTGCCATCCCGGTTCCACGATCGCGACCAAGTGTTCCACGGCGATGGTGGTAACATTGTCTTTGGTGAAGGCATTAGGTCGGCGGAAAGTGGTTTGGGCAATACCTCCTCTGATGAGGGTGAAGATCCGGCTACGGAAGATCTACTAGATTCACCGAACCGTCGTCGAAGTTTGGCGAGCAGTGTTGTTGGGTTCGAAGGCAACAATTGCAATGCTGAGAATATAGGTGTTGAAGGACCTCGAGACTGCCTTAACGTCGTCATCGGAATGGATGCTCGATCCACCCAACACAACTGTACCATCCAGATTCCTAGCACGGTGAACGAAGCCGGCCGTGGCTTGGGTACGTACGACCACTTACAGAGCCATTCAAAGTCGTATGAGGAGGACATATTATTTGAAGAGAACGCGTCAACGCAAAGGTCACAGAACCCGATAAGCGATGACGTCACGAAGGATAGAGATGGTAATTTGAGGCCATCCGAGTACGACATCGAACTCCAAGGCAGTGATCAGGATAAAGTGGAAGGCATTGAGGAGGGCGTTCTCCATTCTCAGGGGCATGTGGCCCAGAATTCACATGCAATACATGTAGACGCAACGGAAATAATTCTAGTGGATTCAGAAGGTGATACTCCTGCCGAACAGGAGAATGTTCAGAACAACGCACACCATGACAACACAGCCAATAACCAGTACGATGATCCACATTCTCCTTCAATCGTTGGTGATCTGTGTATGGAAATGATTGGTGCTGCAGACTTCGGTGAGTCGTTACAATACCAAAATGTGTGTATTTTATCTCAAGACCTGGTAGAACGTGACGTCCAAAATGTCACTTATGTCAAGGGGCTGGAATCTCAGTTACTATATGATATAGGACAACAGGACCAATTTTTCTCGGACGAACTTCGCGGAGGGATCTCCGGCATTACTGAGGCTCTCGAAGTGATGAAGAACGAAGTTACCGAGTTCCATTCAACACTTGTCGATCAAGACATTTCCAGTGGCCCAGGCAATCCTGAGTGCGATGACGATGAGAACATCGTGATCGACGACTCCCAATTCTTGCAGCATACGGCTACCCATGTCAGCATCCTAACGGTTGACTCGGATCGTCATTTGGTGGGAGATTACCCAGATGATAATCAATACCCATTCGAGTACAACACTGAATTCGAAGATGTTGACATGGCTCTCCGACATGATGGCGATGCTGATTTACCCGATGAC
>QLOJ01000759.1:0-10284 GCA_003313625.1 Tricholoma saponaceum
TCCCACGAAACGGTCGTCCCATATGTTATAGATTTCCTGGGTTCGCGAAAAGCGACGTTTTGGCATCGAGAGATGGTGATGGTCGATCGAGGGAAGGCTCCACTCGACGTGGGGTATCCTCTTGAAAGTGGGAATCCTCTATGAATGCCCCTGGCCCAACAGCAGTAGAACCCACCAACGGCGGCGGGACATAACCTTGAGGCGGCGCAAGTTCGGATTCCGGAGTAGGAACCACAAGACGGGATGCGACGACTGGGGCTTGTGCAAGGGGCGAATGGACAGGTGGAGGTGCAGGGACAGGATCAATCTGAGACGATGCGGCCTCGCGTGCAGGGGACTCGGCGATGGGGCTGGGGATGGTTGCTTGAGCAAGGGGCGAATGGACAGGTGCAGGTGCAGGGACAGGATCGCCTTGATACGATGCGGCCTCGCGTGCGGGGGACTCAGCAATGGGGCTGGGGATGGTTGGTTGAGGGTCGGGGGTTGGGGAGACAACCGCAGGTGCCGTGTTGATTCCCTTTATGGAACTCTTGGTAGAGGTGGCGTCGTCACGATCTGGGGATGAAGAACGTGGAGCGACAAGTGAGGAGGCTCGTCGAACAACGGTGCCCATGCGGGACCATCTCGACTTGGGAGGCTCGGGGGAGCTCATGGTGGACTAAGGAGGACGAGGAGTAGGGAGGGCACAACGCAGAAGTAGCGAGGACAAGGAGAGCCGAAACGAGGCTTCCTGTCATTCCATCTAGACAACTCATTTCAAGTCCTAGATTAGACGAAGCCATCGATACACGAGGCGGCGCCAACGCACCAGATGATTCCTCCTTCAAGAACTTGTTCAGGTTACACAAGTCACATTGAGCCTCGTGTTTGTCCCTTATCCACACCTCAATCTTGCAGCTGGCGAGATCTTGAAGGAGAGCATGTTGATGGTAAGTACAGCCATGGTATAGCTGTTCGGTTTGATGATCCCCAGCTCGAGTGCCAGAAATGCCTCGCTGAACACGGTACACTACCAAGTACTACCCTGAACCATGGGTTCCCCACCCATCCCCTGGTCTCACTTTCCCTCACCGCCCTTTGACGCTGCCGGCACTGAGTCTGCTAATGCCTTTCGTAACTTCAGCTCCTTACCGACTGAACTGTCATATGACGCTGAGGACGAGTGGGAGCAATACAAGTATAATACCAGTACTGTCATCGTCCAATCGTCGGTTCCACAGACTTCAATCGTCGGGTTCCGCATAAAAGCTCCCATTCTAGAAGAAGAAATCAACCCAACTTCGCCCTGGGGGGAAAAATTTCCCCTGTTGTTGGAATGTGCTACCATGCCTGTGCATGACATGCAAGATGTCTGGGGAGATGTTTCGTGTATGGATGGCGAGGGACTGAGGTCTACGACTCCAAGTATAAATAGCGATCTTAGTAGCTTGGGAAACATTGTGACGAACAGGGGTATGCCTGGCTCTGTTTTCATGTTTGTACTATCATGTATAATCAAGAACGTTCACAGATAGACTCAGCAACTCACCACAACTGCCACAACTTGAAGTTATCCCAGATCCCCCGGGCTTATTCATTCAGCCAGAGTCGACGGGAAGGCCTGTTGAGGCTTTCCAGTTTCCATCTGCAAAACCTTTGGTTGAGCAATTCATTTATGAGGGTCTGGTTGAGGATGAATGTAGAACTTCAAATTTTGAGTCTGCTGAGCCGGTTCCCTTACGGACCCAAACGCCGGCACTATTCCTGAGGAATGACAGTCTCTATACTACCTCCCAGAGTACTAGTCTCGATGGTGGTCGGGACCACCTCAGTGTGCCCTTTAACGGGCCGGAAAACTACGATATGCCCTCCTTGGACTCCTTAAGATATCTTTCCAGGACGACGATCATGCCCCAGCAGTCGGCACTTCCTTCTTCTGTTCATCCCATGCAGGTGGACAACGTGCAGGGAGATGCTTCGCCTACAGATAACTCCCCAACACTTTCCCTGGGGAATGGGGACGTTCGTAACACCTCCCGAAGTACTAGTTCTGATGGTGGTCGGGAATACCTCCGTGTGCCCTTTGACGGGCTAGGGAGCTGCAGTAGTCTGCTCTCTCTGGACTTAGAGATCGAAGAAGGGTGTCCTCTCAAGACGGCAACCACGGTTCAACCGCCAGTAGTTCGTGTTTCTGTTTATCCTATGCCAGCAGACGACATTCATGAGGTGCTGGGAGGTGCTTCGTCTAGGGATGACGAAGAGCCAAGATCTTCTATTCCGACTATTGAACCCGATCCGAGAAATGTAGCAAGCACTCGGTCTGTTTTCTAGCTATTCTGTTGTGTTGATGGCTGAACGTTTTTGTTTTTGAATCAGGCCCTTGCTAGAAAACGAAAATCCGGGCGTGACTGTATCTAATCATCAGCAACTACTTACGTTGTCGGCAAGGAAAGGGGCCTTCTCTGGGTACGTTGTAGTTAGCTTGCAAACTTTGCTCTAAACCTTCAACAGTATGCGGAAATCCGTGCAAGATCAGGGCAGATCACAAGAACGCATGTCACGGGTCATCGTTCCGTCCAAGTGTGTAATAACATCTTTTGTTACAGCAATCCAATTTACAAACTTCAACACCCTAGATCAATCCATGAACTATCATCAACAGAAGGCGTCAATGCAGGAGAATCCAACATGGAAACTGATCGTATGTACAGGCGAAGCATCCCGACCCAACCACCCTCCAGCCCAACCCGCCCCCTCATTTTGGGACCTAGCCCGGTGAGAAACAACTACATGCAGCCCAACGCAGCCGCGGGTAGCAACACCAATGCCCGTATCAATCCCACCACTAGAGTACCCGCACCCTCAGTCCAGTCGGCTCGATCATCCGAGATTATCCCCCGTCTGCACAACCTCGGATGGATCGAGCATCAGCTTCCCGATGAGACGGTATACTACGTGCACCCAACGCGTTGGGTCACAACCGACGTGGACCTGCGCATGGACAGCATACTTGACGTCATCACTACATTTCTGAAACGATGGAAGGATGGCCCGGGGAACCTCCCTCAGGGAACGGAGTTGTGGATCAGAGAGGGACCCAGGTCAAAGCAGGGCTTATTCGTGCCGACGAGGTGGCGGGTTGATCATACGACTCAGGTGGTGTACTTTGATTGTGCGAATGAGGCCAATGGAGATGTGAAGAGGAAGAAGAACGTCGAAACTGATAATGGTGGGTCACCGTGTCACATAAACTTTTTAGCCTGGCTATTCTGAAGCGTGAATGGGATAGATTTGGACATGAAATGCAGGTATTGGGAATTTATTCAGGCACACCCAGTACATGTCTCCCTCCCTGTCAGTGCGAAAGTCGAGGCTATGGATTTGTTGACATGGGTATGGACCGGTAAGTCAGTCGTTGTGATATAAAGGCCAGATGCTCATTTGTATCAAGATCGTCTACTTTTCCCGCAACCAACTTCTATCCCTCTTCCCTTTAACAAAGAAGAGTGTCAGGAACTCATGTCGCTGCTCCGTTCCTCCGACAATGGTTAGGTGATTGACTTGTTCAATTTAAGTAGTGCCTTATCCTTTTTCAGAACAAAACGATGTGAGACTTCAATCTGTTGTTCAAACCCGTACCGTCTCTAGTATTCTTTTCGAAGTTGGTAAGGGCTTGTCTCGCATCTTCTACACAGCGGATTATTTTTATCAATGCAAACAGCACACTGGCAGCAACAATTACATTTCCGCCCCCACAAACCTCTCCTCGCGAACATCACCAGTCGTGACCTTCACTTCCCCAAGCACGACAAGACCTCGCCCCGCGCTTTGCTCAACCTCGATCTCTACCTTGAAATCCCAGACATATTCTTCAAACGTCACCTACACTGCAGACTGGAGGGCGGGAGTATTCTACGCAACGTAGCTTCCATGATTGTAACTGGTGCTTGCACTTGTATCGTTGTAGTAACCTTTCTATTTGACTCCCTATCACGAAGTTATCTGAAGTTTCGTTTCCAGGCTTGGACAATATTATGCAAGTTGCTGGATTTGTATCTGATGAAATCCTCTGCTCTTCGTTTTCCATAATGTTAATATCTGCTTATTGTCTGGACGTGGTTGCTATGGATATCTCAGTCAGGTTCGGCGATGGTTGGTGCATCTTTCTTCTACTGGGGATCACATCATCAGTTCTGTGGCAGGTAAAGGGTGTGTTTGAGTAACGAAGAGAGGTGCCTCGTCATTTTCGACACCCCATTATTAATGTCATAGGATAATAAACTCGGCATAACCAATCAATAAAGCACATCGATATACATCCTATTGGTATCTGACATTTCAACTTCACCCACACAAGCATGTGTTCAATCAAGCGCACATTTCCAGTTCTGCACTTTCGGATCTGCCAGTGGCCCCCTTGCAATTCATCATGCTTAGTCGGCCGTCGAGAATCCACTATGCTTACCAAACGAAGGGCATCGTGAGGTAACACTGGCAGCTACTCCGAGTCAAAAAAATATAAGGGGTACGACATCCCCAAATAGTTAAAATATTAACATTCGGAGATAGTCAAGGCACAGCACGAAACAGAAACTCAGAGAGGGCGGATGACGGTTACCTCCCCGAAGAACCGCCGAACTAGAATTGAACATAAGACATAAGTTCGGAGATCCCGACCGAATAACTGAATTACTGTCATTCTCAAGTGGCGCGAAAAACTGTAACACCTGAGAGTGCATGCCTAAATCTAACCACTCACGAACCGTCTCAAATCGCCAGCAAGTGAATCAAGTAAACACCGCTAACTTTCCCTCGATTCCGCCAAACACATACGCATACATCCGACTTGTCTCATGTCAATCACTTGCTACCACGCCTTTAACCCGCGTAAACATGTAGGTCCGTTAGACCTGCGAAATGGAATATGGGGTAATCGCGCACCGTATCCGACTTCGTATCATTAATCATACTCAACACGAGGTTCTATCTTCCCATGACGATACCTGAATGAAATCGTAGCCAACACCTTCCCACCCCCATCCCAAACCTGAACCGTCCGAAACGGGTTCAATACATACACCTCCGGGGAATCACCACGATTATAAATGGCATCCATAGTTTCAACGAGAAGAGGTTTTGATTCACCTATCTCTCCGACATCATAGACTTTTAGGTTAGTGTTCCTGTCTACACGTTTACCATCGAGGGAAACGAAGTCGAGAACGCAGAGTTTGGGATAGTAAGGGAAAGGCGTGATGCGTCCTCTAAGGGTTGGGGTGCAAGAGAATGTGGGTGATAATTCGCTGCCGGGTGTATGTTTCTAGGAAGGTCATGGTCAGAACTTGAATTGACAACCAACAAGTTCGCAAGAGTATTCACCGAAAAGTCTACACGTTTGGTGCCGACCTCGTCATGGGATTTGTTACATTGCTGAGCAAACTCCTTCTGCAAAGCTGCCCTCCTCTCTGGGGTCATGGCCATCGGAGTTTATTTACTTTTGTTTGTCCGCGGATGTCCCGGAGATTTAAAAATATCTCCATGACATGGGAGATCTCATCCAATGTGCACCGATAGTCAAGTTTGGGTTCGTACAGGGTAAGTAATTGCGTTACTCAGGCTGATCGTCGAACTTCTTTGACAGAATTCTTGGGAACCCCAAAGAAGATTGTCTCCTGCATACTGGCGCTAAAAGGAAGACGTAAACCTAATCACCCCTTACCTTGGCCAGTGGCCGTCGACTGTCAGCGTTCTCAACACTACCCCACAACAAACAGAAAGAACATAACTTCAGAGATCCAGACCAAATAACTGAATTTACTGTCATTGTCAAATCCATAACACCAACATCTGAGAGTCGAAGCCTACATCTAATCACTCACAAACCGCGCCAAAACGTCTAAAATCGGCCGCCGCCTCTCCTTGGTATCAAAAACCATCGCATGGTCCAGCTCGGGGTAAAATAAAACCTCAAGCTTCCCCTTTTCCTTCCTAGATCCACCTCCCTCTTCATCAATCTTGTCAAACCGATACTGAGGTGCTTCCGACGAGTATAACGCATCGGTAGGTGAGGTAGAGCGTCGCGCTCTTCCTACCCATCTCGCACTTGGTAGGGGGTCACCTGTAAGGTACATCCTCACCGTCTCCGCAGGGACAATCTGGTCTTTTCCCGACAGTACCACTGCTAGATTACAACCACCCTTCAGGATCTGATGTCCATCGCCAACGTTATCTCCGTCTGCTTCTTCGCCACGCATAAATCGCACTAGATCGTCCTTCCACAAGCAGCCTTCCTCCCAGAAGAACGCCCTATGAAGCGTACGAGCAACATCCGCGTCGCTGCTCGCGAAGTACCAGAGCTGCCACTCTGCAGCGGCACGTGGGCTGCGGTAGAGGAAGTTGTAGGCGACGGAGTGGAGGTGCAGGAGGATGGGGATGGGGTCGATTAAGAGGACGTGTGCGACTTTCGAGGCAAGGGCGTGGTGTAGTTGGGTTTCGTCCATGTTGGGGTTGGTTGTGGCGTTGGTGATAGTGTTGGTGTGTGAGTCGATTGTGAACGTTTCGTGAGAATGTGTTCTTTGATCTTGGTATCTGGGGTTGGTACTGTCGGAGAGAGGTGGGCGGAGGAGGTACGCGCTAAGGAAGGTCCCGTAGGAGTGGGATGCTAGCACAAAACGTGGGATTTGCAGTGAGGTGAGGATGGTATTGAGGGCTTCGAGGATGAGTAGGCGAGGCGGGATGGGGCTGGAGGTCATGTGCATACTTAGTGGGGGAAGTTCGATGAGGAGGATGCCGAGATCAGGATCGAGAGTAATGATTTCGCGGATGAGTGGGATGTAGGGGTATAGTCCGATCTGTGATAATTTGATCGGTGGTGAGTTATACAGTACTAGAGCTGGAAACTGGGAGAAGAACGTACTCCGATTCCATGAAAGAAAACTATGGGAAGCTTTGTTTTGGATATGTGTGGTCGATACCAGTACGGAAGGAGGATATTGGGCGGTGTGGCGGCACGTTTGGAGAAAATGCTTAGGAAAGGTCGAGGGGGGAACATTTGGAACCATTTTGGGGAAGAAAAGTGTTTGAATCCGAGAGAAGAGAGTGCGATGGTTGAATAGGTATCCACTACGGCGACAATCTGACGGCAATGGATTAGCAACCACTACAATGGCTTGTACAACGTTCTGCTCACCGTATACCAGATAAGAGGTCGATGTGCCGTTTTGACACGGTCGAACGTTAGTCGTATACTCTTTACTCCATTTCCTCGCCCAACTTGCAACTTCCGTCCCAGCATCTTCTCGATAACTTGAATATACCCATCCAACTCTTCCGCCCACTCGTCTTGCGCATGCTCTCTTTCGCAAGCAAACAGAGACCACAAAAGCCAGTCAACAGCATCTTCACGTTGGAATTCTTCATCTCTAGGCAAGAACCATCCATGTGGGTATGGGGAATGGAATAGATGTTGGATGAGTTCCAAATCGGACGAGCATTTCTTGAAGAAATATTGGCGTTGGGATTTCGTTAATGGAGGTGAAGGATGCGGAGGCGGCTGTTGAAAAATTATTACATATGAAATTTGAGTGAGAAAGCAGCAACGTTAACTACAAAGGAGGAGGTACAACAGACCGCTTGTAAACGTTTCTTCCTCGGCAGATAAACGACAAGGAAGAACCCAGCTTCAGCAATAGCGACCAATCCAAGCCATGGCGAAATTGGAAACGCAGCGTTCCAGACGCTTACTGCGAGGTATAGGATACTGGTTGGTGCGACGAGGCGAAGGGCGGTGATGCTCGTTCGGATGAACAGGTATTCGGGGAAGCTGTTGCCTATCATTGTCCTCTGTTATACCCTCTGCTGGTGGTAGGATGGAGAGGGCTGGAGGATGGTAAGTTGTGCTCCGCAGTACCCCACATTTAGGTCAATGTGCTGGCAGTGAGCTCACAGTGATCGTGACTCACAGCACTGCCGCGACGCCACCACATGCTGTAACACTACTACCGCAGTGACAGGCCCGGGATTACAATGCTATTAGAGTATGGCAAGCGTGGTTGAGTGCAAGGAGACCCTTGACTAGGTTCATTCTCTTTCAATCTCAATCCCTCAAGACATCATCGATAATGTAATTGGGATGGTCCATGTGCCCTCGTTTCGCACTCTTTGTCATCTAAACCTTCCCGTAGGAGCGACAAGAACGTCCTCAAGGAACACAGGAATTGAACGATGTATATGGTGTTCCTCTCATAGGTTGGGAGGTTTTCAATCTACTCGTATTGACCAATCATATAGCACGGCACCGTCTCAGATCACCCGTCTTCCATTCATGTCAAATCTATGCTTTCGTTCTTACCACGGATTCCTTCATCCAAAATCTTTACACACGTGATATCTGGGCGCCACTAGTCACTCAATTATGGAGAGTCGATATCAACATTACCGCATGCGACTTGGACACTTTCGATGGGCCTTTGGATCCCGTCGATTATATCCCGGGTTTTGTGCTTCGATACTTCATTCCAAAGGGGTTCTCTTTGTAGGCGACTCATGAATATATTGATTCTGTTGTTCCCCACCTTGATCTGCTGGAGCTTGAATAAACCCTGCTTTGCTGCCCTCTAGTGCTCGCAGACATTCATCGTCAGCGCTCACAAGCGACTCCTCTGGCCAGCGAACTCCTTCAACTGCCTTGTGGTTGGGCGAGGAACCTCAGAGTAAGTTTGCACCGAGGTTGTTGGGTTGGCGATTAAATGGTACGTGTTTTGGGATGGTATATGAATTACTATACCTGCAGGCTCAATCGTAGGTAGTCTGCGAAGAACTATCAGCTTCGAAATTCTTGAACCACATTGGGATTACCTTGGACTTGTCCATCCGCTCCTTGCAACTCCTCTGCGGCACTCCAGCCCTGGGGGGATGCAGAACCCCGAACAAGGAGATCAATCTTGCGCCCGCAATCCCATGATTCACCGCCGATGGGTCAGAAAGGACATGCCCGTGTGGTCGCACTTCCTAACCCGACCCTCATCTTTTACAGGTATCTGTATGCGAGTGAAGAAGAATAGGTGGTGTAGAAGGTGCAAAGTGAGGATAATGGCAGCAAGGGTAGTCAGCCTGTAACAAGTCAAATTGTTGAAACCCAGATATTACATCGGACGACTCTTGGGCGGCTCTCCAGAGCATCGTCGAGACAATTAAAGGCTATATTGTTTAGTAACGTAAGTTTGTTCTGTGTCTTTCCCTGGTGTATCTTTTCTCAAGAGGCAAACCGGTATATGTGTAATCCTGTTCTCGAATCCGTCAAGCTGTCTCCCGTATATTCTCTTTTCTATCCTATGCACCGTCTATTAAAGTGTTGTCACCGCTGAATCAAAGCAGTCGTGGTGTTACGCATAAGAACAATTATACCAGTACGGCGGAGAAGCGCTGTGACCAGTTACGCCAAGCCCGACTCTCCCCATAAACATGAGGCCTGACGTATGGCTAATTACTTTCTTCCTCCACTAATCAAGAACCTAAACCTCTGGAGAATTAAATTTTACATAGATGTTAGGTTTTACTTTCTCAAAAAAAGTGGAATTGAATTAGAAATACAGTGTTCTGTCACAATTTGTCACTTTTGGTTATGTGATGATGCCACTTGGCTATTTAAAACCAGAATGTGCAGATATGATATCGAAGAAGAGGATAATGTCTCGCAGTATTTGCAGGGCATTGAGCATTGACCTATCACTTACTGCATCAATGCTCCTCTGGTTTTTCTCAACGATTCAGCGATCCCAAGAAAAGTCTGTGAAAGTTGGACCTGTAAAATGTGGATTAAACATATGGCCGTTTCAAAGCACGAGAAACGACTTACGCTATCGAGCGCTTCATGGAAGGATGATGGCACGCTCGTCAGCGCGGGCGTCTTGCTCTGCGTGTCGAGTGCGACGGTGACCATGCGCTTCATCCGGGCAGAAGTCATTTTCGGACCGAATAAGATGGCGTGCAACGAAAGTCCTTTCCTGCACGTAACGTGTGAAGCTTGGAGTCAGCCTTCGGGCATTATAATTGAACACTACACACCCTTTCTGTGCCGGTTTCTGGAAGAGTTTTCGCACGACGGTATCGGAAAAAGACCCAATTCCATCGGAAAGGAAGATGATCACCGGAGGACGCGCATCATCCCACCATTTCGATATGGCGGTGTCAGCAGCCTTGAGAGCCTTGTCGAAACAGTTGCCCCCATTTGGACTGTTGTGAAGGAGGAGATCCAGAAGTTCATGTGGGGACCGCGTCGAGTCGTTTTCGCACACAGATTGTGTG
>QLOJ01000760.1:0-58951 GCA_003313625.1 Tricholoma saponaceum
TGGCAAGCTCAAGAGGCCCGAGTCTGCAGCGATGTTATCAATGTCATGAAGAAAAATAGAAAAAATGAAGTTACAAAGAAGCTGCAAGGGCAACCAGTTCCCAAGCCCACCATTCAGTCGCCGTTTGGCCTATAGCAAATCTTAGTTAACAATGGGTTTGAAGGAGAACTGAATTCACATGCCTACTCCTGCTAGACCCAGCTGTACCAGAACCCCAAGGCTGGTGAACATTCGACTAGATAAAGGATGCCACGCCGTGCGAGGCACATAGAAGACACCATAAAATATAGACATGAGTGATATGAGATTAAAGGATATTGCGGTGGCGATTGGTGCGCCGATGAAACCCAAACGAATTCTTTCAGGCCCCCATACTGTATCGAAAGTAAATAAGACGAACGAACGAAGAGAAGTGCAATCACCTAGTGTGTAATTCAGAACGACATTGATAGGCGCCACGATGACAATGATTCGGGTAGGAATGGCAAATAGACCTTCTCTCCAAATTAACGATGTCATCTTCAACCAGTCAAAAAGCAGACCTTGCGACTGAAAATATCGTCTTTTTACCAACTATCAGATGGTTGCGATGTATTTGGGGAAAAGCCGGACATACCGGCTAATACAATTAAAAGCATAAGCTAAATAAGCAGTGTTATAAGCAACACATTGACGGATCGGGAGATGGAAATGCCATACCTGGCAATCCGAAGGATACCCAACGAAGATATACAGCAGCTAGATGTGCGACTTCTGGATCTTGTTTAAGGAAAAGGAGGATGGCTTCAGCACTAGACCATATACAGTACATAGGCTGAAGACAAATTCCATGCCCGATCAGATGACTTGCACGCCGGAATGAACAAGTCCGAATTCTTACCACTAATAAAGCAGCCATGACGACAGCTGAAAGATTCATAGGGTTAGACGAGCATAGAGGATCTCAGACGAGCGCGATCCACGCACTCATACGTTGGGCCCACAGCCCGACCAATCGGGGTTGAGAAGATGTCCATGCAGAAGGAAGCATCGTGTCCAAAGCACTCGTGAAGCCTTGAATAATACTGAAGCCAGAAACGTTTGCAGTCATTGACCCCAAAGTAATGGCAGCAAGAGCAGTGGTAGACAAATGTCCAATCGAAACGACAGAAGCCATGATGATGCTAAACTCCAGTACGTGAGTTCTACCACCGGGGAGTAAGCACCGAAATAGTACAGAGGAACAGGTTAAACTGACGCAAAGACTGGTAAAGCATATCTAGTCAGAATTCGTAGTTCCTCCCAAAAGATCAACATTTTGCTGCCGTTCTCGGACGTTTGTTCTATTGACTCATCTATACGAGGAACTGGAGGATTGAGCAAGGGTGTGTTTTCTGATGGAATTGGACCTGGGAGTGGAATATGCGTAAAATGGTGAGGATGGGAAGCCATTGCACCGATAGAGTGTTGAGGGCGAAGAGGGGGAGGTGCAGGCACACTGGCGCGGCGTAATATACTAGTTGAACTAGGGTGTTGAGGCGGGTTTTCAGTATCTGTAAATTCATCATCAGATTCTATTCGGTGGTCATGTTCTTCTGGGTGATTCCCAGCATAGCGCGACAGCAACGCATAATCCGACGGCAAAGACGCTGGTCCTTGATAGTGTGCCAGTGTTGAAGACATGAGTGGTGAAACAAGACAAGTTTGGAGTCAATACCCAGGTGCCCAAGCTTTGTTTTTGAACTTGACTGGCTTGACAAGTGAGTACTAGTGAGTCAGTACTAGTGAGTACTGAAATTGAACGAATTTCTTTTGAAATTTTTGATCGGGCCGAACTTCAAGTATCAATCACGTGATGACATGTAGTACTAAGATATTAGATAATCCTCATTCATAGGCAACAGCCTCATCACATGTTTTGGGCAGATCGAGGAAAGCTCTGGAAAGCTCATGTCCTAAGTCATGAATATGCCTAGAAAATCTTGTCAGCAGCAAGCCAGCGGTGCCAGAGAAATGTAGAGTTTTGTCTCGAAAGTGATATTTTGATCAGGACTGATTTCTGGTTGATTGTCCACTTTGTGAACAACAATCCTGTCACTTATCCTTCTATTGACATTTTGATTTGACAGTTGTTAGTCAATAAAACTTTCCTCGGGCCCCATTTTAATAAAAATATCATGTGCTGGCCTCAGTGCCAGCTTTTGACTCGGGGCCAGATTTTACAAAAAGCTCACTGAAATATTTTCACGGATGGAAAACAGTCAAAGCATCATAACGTGTGACGTCATCGGTTATGAGTGAGGACTATCCTACGGACAAGCATAGTTTGACGAAGTGCATGAATGGGTATTTGGAAAAGGACATCAGGTCTGTTAATTTGGGTAATGCGGAGGAGGATTGTAACAGATGCTTGGTTATTGACTACCCCCGTGCCGGGGTTACTGTTTATATACTGTTGATACTTGTTTTGGGTAACAACTTTTGACTTACGACGTACACGACATAGCTACCAAATATACTGGAATCTGCTCTGTTGGGTGCACAGTGAGTCTTAGAGTTCTAAGCTAGTAACTAACCATTACATTTTTTTGAGCTATTCAGCTATTTGGGAAGCTATAAGCTTACCTGCCAGAAATTAATTATTATACCCATTTATAGAACATCAACCAAACCAGCTACAACGTCGCGCGTCACTCACGTCAAGGCACAATGACAACCGCGACGACTACCCAGCAACATACCATGGAAGGAGGGGCCCAAGAACCTCCTACTCCACAAAAACCGCCTCGACAGTTCGAACGGACCGCAGGAGGAACGTTGAGAGTGGACGAGAGTCCCAGAGCGGACTCTCTAAGGGCACAGACAACAGGAACGGGACCAAGGAGCCGTGCACAATCATCTATACCAGTGCCAACCGGATCATCTATGCAAGTACCGAAGCCACAGGGAACCGGTCAACGGATGAGTGATTGGCACACATCCAGCACCCCAAACCCCTTCCTGCCTGAAGCCCGGAGGGAACAACCGCCACACTTTCCGCTGGCCGCGGCTTTTGCATCATTGCACCAACACCCCAAGACCCCAGAAGCTCAGACCGGAAGGCACCAGTTGTCCTCAGGACTTCACTTATCTCGTACCCCGGTGCGCTTATGACCGATCATTGAGACCCTCGCTCTTGATGTGGATGGGAACGAGCTGACGGACAATGAAGAGATTGAGCCCGAGGATCCTATGGAGGTACTGAACCGATGTGACAAGACAATTTGGGACGAATGCCCCTACACGAATATCCGCCTTCTGGTGAAGGTCAGGAAGGTAGCGCATAAGCAGGCCACAGAGGTCCTAACCCTCCTGAAGAAGGAAGTAGACCAGACGTCGGCCTTCTACAAGACCACATACCTGGACATATTCAAAGCGATAATCACGAAGCGGATCGCCTCAAAGAAGACAGACATGATGACGGCGACGCCATCGTCGATAGACATTGATAATTATGTAGTAGAGGACATAGGCTTGCTGGAAACACCAGTACGCCAACCCAAGCGGGAACCTGAAGAGGTCCAAATACATCAGCAGTGGGATGCTCAGCCGAGCTTCCTACAGGCGGATCCAGCAGTCAAGGGAGCCGTGGCCCATATTCACGCACCCCAGCAGACAGGCGAATCGAATGAGAATTACCGCCGGCGCTGTGATGCAGCCACGCGACTTCATCATGTCACATTTGACAAGACACCCCCACCTTTGACCTTCCGTCAGCCTGAACCCACGGAAGAGACAGACTCCACTCACCCGCTGGCAACTGGAGTGTCTGAGGCATCGGAACCAACCATCCAAATACCCTGTAATGCACGGGTCCTGATGGCCGGCAACCGTAAGGACCGGATTGTCTACCAGCGCCTTAGGAATGAAGACCTCAGCGCGTCTGGGAGGTCCGTGTACGACGACCAGGGGATAATATTTGACGGGCACCAACCAATTGACATGCTGGAACCGCGTTACGCACGCACCACGGGACAGGCACCAGGACCTGATGACCATGGCCATGGTGATGGCGGAGCCGATGATCAAGACAATGGGCACCATCGACGGCCCCCAGACCAATCTAAGGTGCCCCGTGGCCCCAGTCGAGACCGTACGCCCCACAGTATGTCTGGCGGTGGTGGAGGAGGCAGTGAAGGCGGACCCCCGGACGGCGGGGGAGGGTACGACCCTGGAGGAGACGACCCAAATCTGTCCAGTAACCGGCGGCCCCTATGCAAGGGGTACTCAATGCCGCCAGCAGATCGAGCCAGGTTACACACACCTGGCGTCCGTGCGGTGAATGATCATCATCGTGCTCAAATGCACAACTGACTACTGCGACTGTGCCGAGAGCGCTTGTCATACAGAATTAGACCACCGGAAGGGGCAAAGGTTCGCCGGGTGGAAGCCAAGTCGGTGGGAGAATACAGTGGATCACCTAAGTTTTCAGACTTAGAGAATTGGCTCATCAATTTCGTCACTATGCTCCAAGCAATCCAATATGGCGGAGATGACCGGGACATGGAACGCACGATTTGTGTCCCTGAATTCTTAATGGGCGAAGCAAAGAAATGGTATTCTCGCCATGTGGTTCATGTCAACCGCACCCAGCTCCACTGGACCTTCGAAGACGTGATCATAGGATTATATGATCGATTCACACACCCGACAACAATGCAAGAAGCTCGTGAAGCATACGCTAACACCAAGTACTCACATCAACTCGGGATTCAAGGATTCTATGACTCTCTCATAGACCACGCACAGAACATGTCAGTATACCCAGATGCTTACAATATTATGGACACCTTTTTGCATGGATTACCCAAGGAGATGCGTACCAAGATGCTGGAGAATGGACTAATGCCAGAGGCTAACACCATCAAGGACTTCGTATCAGAGGGCAAAGCACTGGAATCAGCAATGAAGACCGTGACCCACTACGACCGGCAACCGTTGAGCACTACACGGAAGGTGGACACCCCTAAGACATTGAGCCGACACGAGGAAAAATTGAAGAAAGTTGGCGTAACTTTCATGAAGAAATCTGGACTGAAGGACTACGGTGACGGATCGAAGCCTAAGGTCTTCACAAATAACCGTACCAATGTCATGCCCAAGCCACATGTTCACCAGCATACGCCCGAAAGGCATGAACACACGGATAACCCGCGGGACACACCCTATAACAAAGCCCAACAGCCACCAGATCAAGACACCCCCGGCGCCCCGGCGGTGATCTGCTTCAACTGCAATAAACCTGGACATTACGCTAGGGACTGCAAGAAGCCAAAACGGGATAAAGCACATGTGCGGGCAGCTCGCACAGCTGTCGAAGAGGAACCTGACGGAAAAGAGGACAATAACGAACCGTCAGAGCATGGTTCCCAATGAACGGCTGAATCCCAGGGAGACTGAAGCGACGAGGATGAGCTCGTCGAAGTTGATGTCTATGGCAATGACTGGTACGAGCGTGACTCAGAGTCAGAGCAAATGTTCGCTACCCGAGAAAGGGACCCGACAAAGGACCAGTACGAAAAAGCTCGATTCCGTAAGGTACAACTACGAGCAGAGAAAACTGCACGTCTCCGCCCAGGAACCACGTCTGAGGACAAAGAATGCCTGGCAACCCTAACCAAAGTTGGCCAGTGTGAGGTGTGGACCCTATGGGACTCAGGGAGCACAACGACCGGAATCACCCCCGCATTCGCACAAGTGGCCAATATAAGGGTATTTCCCCTGTCGAATCCTCATATGTTACAATTAGGAACCATTGGAAGCCAGGCATCAGTAAACTATGGTGCTAACATCGAGATGGAAGCACCGGGCATAAGTTGTAATACTTATGTAGATATTGCGAACTTCGACCGATACAATATAATCATTGGAACTCCCTTTATGCACCAGAATAAAGTTATATTGGACTTCAACAACAAGCAAGTAATTGTAAACGGTGTAGCGACCCCAGCGACACAAGTCCTGTTGGAGGACAACGATAGCCGACTACGACGATACAGGACAATTGATAAGAAAAAAGATTGACTACACGGTCGTAGACCAACAGTGGAGGAGGTACTCGATGATGATAGAAAAAGCAATGGGCACCTTATACCGGAAGGAGTCCCAGCACTCCTGATGACTGAGGAAGAGTTTAATACTCTTCAATGGGGGGAAACATGGAACCCTAAGCCAAAAAACACACAACAGCAATCGAAGACTCAAGAAAAAGTTAAGCCAATATACATAGAACCCGACGTAAGAGAGTGTCAGCCGACCTCATCTAAGGTGAAAGTGGAAGACCTGGTCATGGAAGGACACCAGACACCCCAGGATAGAGAAGATGCGGTGCCCACGAGTCAAAGCACTCGTTCATTTTGGGATAGGCCTATACCGCGGCCACAATATGACTGGCCACACGATCCTAGAATGCCAGATGAATGGAATGTGATGATAGCATCCATGAGAATACACGAAGGAAATCGCACCATACCTAGGGGAGAGATATATCGACAACCAGAAGGGGACGAGATGTCTGAACCCGAAGAATTCATGAATCAGCAGCCATTCGATCCAGCAAGACCGGACCACCTAGTGAAACAAGATGCCTTATGGCTGAACCATTGGAAGACTGATGGAGAACATGACTTCAAGAAGCTCCGTCTTAGGTTTGAGGAACCTAAGAGACCGCCTGATCCAGAGGAGGAACGAAAGAAGGAACACCGGAGACAGAAAGGCAAGTCCAGAGAACGGGGACTTACTGAAGAGGATTATCCACGGTTATGACAACAATAGCGTGATGAGTTTTCGGACATCTTGGGAGGAACCCAGGATAAATTGCCACCATGGAGAGAAGTAAACCACGAAATTCATCTAATTGATGATGATAAACGATACCACTATTACCTACCAAGGGTACCACATGCACTCCATGACCAGTTCCACGAAAAAATTAACCGATATGTGAATGTGGGATGGTGGGAGCCACGATCCGTTAATCAAGCGGCACCCATGCTATGCCTGAATAAAAAGGATGGACGACTATGCACAGTGGTAGATGGCTGACAGCGGAATGATAACACCATAAAGGATGTAACACCTTTACCAGACCAGGAGGTCATCCGGGAGGATGTGGCCAGAGCCCGAGTCCGCTTGAAGATCGACCTGTCTGATGCATATGAACAGGTACGAGTCCGCACGGAAGATGTCTGAAAGACGGCCTTCGCTACCATAGCCGGCACCTACGTCAGCCACATTATGCAACAGGGAGACTGCAACGCTCCCGCCACTTTCCAACGGCTTATGACATCCATATTCCGGGACGCCATTGGCAAATTCCTACATGTATACTTAGATGATATATTCATCTATTCGGATACCCCTGAGGAACACGAAGTACACCTTCGTACCATATTTGGACGCCTACGAGATAATTCACTATATCTCAAGTGGCCTAAATGTGACCTATATGCCAACAGGGTCGACTGTCTGGGACACATTATTGACAAGAATGGCATACACGCCGATATGGACAAGCTGGCCCGCATTCGCGACTGGCGCATGCCCAGGAACTACAACGATATACAGCGATTCGTGGGCCTAGTAAACTACCTAGCGAACTTCCTACCCGATATAACCTCATACACCGGTCCATTGTTGGCCATGACACAAAATGGCACACCCTTCCACTGGCGACCCATCCACCAGCGGTGTTTCGACATGATTAAACGTATTTGCTGCAAGACCCCGGTAATCGCACCGATTGACCCCAAACGACGAGATGAACCGATATGGATCATATGTGACACTTCAAAATCAGGCGTAGGGGCGATGTATGGACAGGGCCCTACCTGGCAGAGATGTCGCCCAGCGGGATTTATGTCAAAGAAGTTTACGACTGCCCAACACAATTACGCAGTGCATGAGTTGGAAACTCTTGCAATACTCGAAGCCCTGCTCAAGTGGGAAGATAAACTTATTGGATATTGCATCCATATCATTACGGACCATCAAGCACTCGAATTCTTCAAGACTCAAACCAACTTGTCTGGTCGACAACGGAGATGGATAGATTATCTTTCTCGATTCGACTTTGATATCACCTATGTCAAGGGTGAACTCAACAAAGTGGCAGACTGCCTCTCCTGCTATTATGAAAGTGATACCCAAGCAGATGTCCACGACCCACACGAGTATGTCCAGGCCGATGCTCGGATTGACCGAGCAGGAGAGGATTTACCAGCGCAACGGATCCAGGAAATTACTTCTAGGGTAATTGAACTACGAGCCATCCGGGACACCGAACTCCATAGAAGTAAGCGACTACAGGAACTCCAAGAAAGCTGGGACCTGGAGGCCAAGTTAATGGAAGAGGCCAACCCACACGTGTTGGAGGGAACCTCCAGAACACCTATGGCCCCATCATTATCTGCGAAATCCATGCCTGCTTCGTATGGTGATGACCTCACCCTTGGCGAAGCATTGTTCGAACAAACGTTGAAATCCACCCCGGAAACCTGGGGAAATGACCAATTTATTCAACAAATTAAGGACGGATACCCAGTGGATAAGTTATTCACACTTATAAAGGACAAGCCAGGCGAACATAGAGAATTCACACTCAAAGACGACATCATTTGGCGAAGCAACCTCCATGGCGACGAGGTTGTGTGTGTGCCTAACCACCGAGCTCTCATCACCAGGATCCTGGACCAAGCGCATGCAGTGCTTGGACATTTTGGCGACCAACGGACAGCAGAATATATCCGCCGATGGTATTGGTGGCCCACGATGTCTAAGGACACTCGCGAATTCTGCCGATCTTGCGAGATATGTCAACAAGTGAAAGGATCAAATGCAAAACCTGCCGGTAAACTTCACCCCCTACTGATACCAGTTAAACCTTGGGACTCTATCGGAATGGACTTCATCGGACCTTTTCCCGAATCAAAAGGCTACAACTACCTCTGGGTAGTTATCTGCAGGATGACCAGTATGGTCCATCTCATCCCAGTTCATACAAAGATGAAAGCATCTGAATTGTCTTGGATATACTGACGCGAGATTGTGCGCTTACACGGCCTGCCAAGCTCCATTGTGAGCGATTGAGACTCTAAATTCACCTCCAAATGGTGGCACGAGCTCCACAAGATTCTAGGGACAAAGTTACTTATGTCTACCTCCTACCACCCCCAAACGGATGGCCAAACGGAAAGGGCCAACCGCAGCATCGGCCAAATCTTCCACACGATCGTCCGCAATGACCAGAAAGACTGGGTGGAGCGGACTGATCTCACTGAATTCGCTATAAACACGAGCGTATCTGGAACTACCAAATACGCGCCCTTCGAATTGAACAGTGGATATATGCCCTCTATGATACAGGAAATCCGATCGGACAGCACCATTCCCAAGGGAATCAAGGACTTTGCGAACCAGGCCTTGATAAATCTTGCCGAAGCGCACGACATGATTATTGAGGCACGGGTATTCCAGATTCACACAGCCAATAACCGACGTGCCCCCGAGCTCAAGTTAGAAAAAGGAAGCCTAGTATTCCTTTCCACAAAGAACCTCAATCTACCCAAAGGACGAGCACGTAAACTTTGCCCAAAGTTTATAGGACCATACAAAGTTCTAGAAGCAAAACCTGATACATCTACATATACCCTGGAACTGCCTACGGCCCTACAAGCACGACGGATTGTCCCTTCCTTTCACGTATCCCTGTTGCGGCCATACCACATGAATGACGACACCATGTTCCCAAACAGGGTCCACCCGGAACTGTATGACTTTGGAGCCCCAGACGATCAGGAATGGTTCGTGGAGGACCTACTTGGACATCGATGGGTGAAAGGGAAGAACCTCGAGCTTGAGGTTCGATGGTCATTGGGTGATACAACCTGGGAACCACTGAGTTCATGCAAAGAACTCGCAGCGTTGGATCGATACCTTGAAATCCAAGGTGTACAACGGCCTTCCCAACTAGCCAAGCACCCAAAATAGACAACTAGGGAAATTGCCAGGCCGTGGGAATCTGGAAAAGTTCAACCACAACTAGCCGAAACCTTCTTTCCACCAGCACAACACTCGTTCACTACCAACGACATCAAGTAAAACCATCAAGAAAAGTCACCAAAATGCACCGATCCTATTCACATGCATCTAGCAACGACAGCAGGGGCAGAGGAAATAGGGGGAGTCAGCAGAGTTCCAGAGTGAACTCTGCAGGGGGAGGAAGAGACCAACAGTATCAGCAACACCGTGGGCGATCCAGATCACCACCACACCAGAAATCAAAAAACTCACCTAACGCTATGGAAGTCGACGAACTTCCACACGACCAATTGGACAATCGTCAGGATCAGACGTCTGAGGCCGACGAAAATGTTAATGAACTCATCCGTCGATTGCAAGGCAATGGCATCGACAAAGCTTTCACGGGGTTCCTACAACAGGACATATTGGCCCAAGTAGTAGTCACTCAGCTACTAGACAAGATCAATGGACTACAGGGTGAGGCAGAACGTGCCAAACGTACTGCTGTCACCCTAGCGTCTTGCATTGCTGCAGACCCACGCAAAAGGCCAGCCTTCCCTATGAGCCGAAGCCCTGAAAATGAGGACCATCGACCTCATAAGATGCGGGGGCAGGAGCAGTTAACTGAGGCTCGGCCACCACCACCCACACCTTCACCCCCTCGACGCCGAGAAGAGTATTCTCGGTACAGATCACCATCACCACGTCATCGTGAACCCTCACCACCACATCGACGATCGCCATTGCTACGACGCCGTGGGCCTTCCCCCCTTCGTCATCGATCTCCGCCACCCCAACGCTGGAACCAAGCCCCCTCGCGGCAATCGCCTCCACAGAACAGATCACCATCACCAACCCCTCAACATCACCCACGGTATGGCAGGCCTGCTCCAGGCCAGCCAACTGGAAAACCCAAGGCCCTGGTGGTGGAGCGCACCCACATGCCAGCTGGAGCTACACCCAAACCTACTCCCAACCCCATTGTGGTGGCTATACCAGGAACCGTGACACCAACTGTAGAGCGGACCAATGAACCACCCACCTCCATTGCCGCGCCGATGGAGCCAGACACCACAACGGGCACCCGCTACCCTGACGACCCAGGGGACAGCGATGATGACGAGTATGATGATGATGACAACACCAAGGGAAAACCTAACACCGAGCTGGCGGACAATCAGGCGGTGTACAAGGCTAGCCACCCTGGCCGTATTCCGGATGGGTTGGGTGTCGTCACCATCAACGGCAAATGGGAATGCAACAACGAATTGTGGCAGATGACCGGAAGGTACTTCTACCACTCCATCCGGTCCAATTGTGTATTCGCTGGAAAAACCGCGACGGTGGCTTCTGATTATGAGGGCCGGATGAGTGGCCACTATATGACTGCTGGCAACTGATGCCTCTATTCCTACCTACCTCGAGGGTTCCCCATGAACCCTCATGAGGTACACCGGGGCGTTATGGTTTATCAATGATAAGAAGGAGGATGCGACTGATCGTGCTGAGGCATACCGCCTCCTGACCGAATTTCACCGGATTGCAGGTGGGTTTACCCCCGAACTTTGTGACCTGGCCATGGTAGAGATCTTGGACGGGAACCAGTTCTTACAGAAGGCACGGCGGCCTTTCCCGGGTGACCGCCAACTATGGGAGGATTTCCCTGTCCGCCGCGACGAGGACGCCTTCAAGGGTAATCCAAGGAACAAGTCTCTGGGCGCTGGCCTACCCCCAGTTACAGGCGAGAGGATATTGGACATTGACGCTATGTCCCAGTACATAATTCATCATGGACGACTGGGGAGCGGCAACCCTATCCACGGTATTGCCATGAACTTTGCCTTGCAAGTCGACCGGCACAGCGTGCTTGGCTACAATGTGGGCCAGGCTCTAGGACCTCGCCGGGTGGGCCCACGCTCCGATTTCATGCGTGAGTTCGCATGTCTGGTAGCTCTTCCTGGGTTTTACCGTGAGGCCATCGACATCTGGAACTTATCGTACCCCAATAAACCATTTGTGGAGCTCTCGGGCACCACCCTCACCATACAACCATATGAGGAGAGCAAGGTGGCCAGTCTCACCCGGGATGGCTTGGTCGACCATCTCATCACTCATGGAATTCCACCGTCATGGATCGACCACGCTTACACCTTCGGACTCCACCACCTTAATCACTACTCCCATACCAAGGCTGGGCCATTTCACGAATTGTATTGTAAGACAGACCAAGAGCGCCTTGAAAGGCTGGACTGACTTGGAACCCCTCTAGCTATTCCCGGGTGGGATGGGTGGTGGTGCCCCACCTACGATGACATTACCTGAGTCCAGTTGCTGATGCACATTGACGAAGAGGACCACCGCCGGCACTGTTTCCAGGACTTTGAATGGCTACCAGCGGGTGCCCCCGCGATATTCCGAGACCTCACCGGTCCTACCTTATGTGGAATTGCCCCCCGGATTCAGCCTCCCAATTTGGACCTGCCCAGTACTGGCCCTAGTGCCCCCAACCCTGATCCTCCCACTGGTAGTACTGCGTGACTACCCCTTGATATATGCCGGTCAATCGCTGACACTCACGGCCCATTACTATGTTGAGTATTTGTACTCCACATTGCCCTGTAGAGTTGGAACAGCGGTTGGGAAAGTTGGGCGACAGGATGGTGGTGTTTATTCTTTTTGCTCTTTTTGTTTTTATATGCTTTTTGCTTGGTTTATGTCTACCCATTACTTATGATGAGATTCCCTGTGGCAATCTTAAACGGGGGTAATGTAACAGATGCTTGGTTATTGACTACCCCCGTGCCGGGGTTACTGTTTATATACTGTTGATACTTGTTTTGGGTAACGACTTTTGACTTACGACGTACACGACATAGCTACCAAATATACTGGAATCTGCTCTGTTGGGTGCACAGTGAGTCTTAGAGTTCTAAGCTAGTAACTAACCGTTACAAGGATGCCTTCAGGGACGAGGTATGTTTCCCAGTGCGGGTCGTATGTGCGGGCATACTCGGAAGGGTTGTTGAGTCGCTGTTGAAGCTGGAACGATGTGTTTGACAATGATTGTTCAATAGAGCGAATTTCGATGCTTGGGCAGAAGGCAGTTGCCATTGAATAAATCTTGACACCATCCGGCGTGCGGATGTACTTGCCGTTGTGATCGAGGAAGTCAAAGCAATAATACCGGTAACTTGCCATGTCCCCACCCCAGCAACGGATCATGAGACCATCTCTCACGTCTGAGACCATCGTCTCTTCTGAGGGGTCTGGGTTTGCGCTAGCATTGAAACACGTCAGGGAGTTGGTCTCTGCAATGTGACATTACTCACCCCAACCTGAATATTAGCACTTTGCCAACCGCCAGGGAATACTTTATCTACTGCAGCCTTGTTCTGCACCTCAGCCAACTCCATAAGCTCCAACGCGTGCTCAACAGAGCCGTGAGATATTTTGCAATTCTCGATGAACTCTTTTTCTGTGACCGTCATCCCAGCATCCGGCGAATGAATGTCCTCAATCTATCGCATTTTGTGTCGCGGGTGTCAAGAGGTGGCTTTCAGCGTTGGTGCGAAGAGACGTGGGAAGATGACTGATGAGTCCAAACACAACCACACATTACTCGTTTCAACCAAACGTTAACGGATTCCTTGTATGTTACATTCTTGCCACCTCCAGCCTATTACTTTTGGGCGACATGTGGGAGTCGTCACATCGCTTGAAGCCTCCGTTGCACAGTACCTCGTCTCCAAGAGACAAGGAGCCCGACGACTCAGCCAAATTAAAAAAATGGCAAGAGGAGCGGATAGCTAGGAAATTGCGGGGTGAATACGAGTCAGCAGTTTTCCACCTGTCTGAAGTCGTGAGTGACTTCTAATTCCTGAAATACGGTGCTGTAATATGTCAACGCGCGTCTCAAGATCAGCAGCAACCTTTCATCGAATATGAACATCTCAGCTGTGCGTGTAGAAGGAGCGACGATTACCCGCAGCTCATTCCTCGGGTTTTTAATCAACCCTCTACTCGTATCCTCAACGCCAAAAAATTCGCCTAGCAATCTTGAATCCGTTCTCCATACCACTAGAAAATTATCCCACATTCTTCACAAGACAGACATATTCAAGTCCGTGGAAGCGAAGATAGAACCAGCTCGAGATAGTCTTGCCGGCGCGGATGATGTTGACATTGTATTCAATACACGTGAAAAGGGTCGCTACTACCTGAACACCTCCACCGAATTAGGAAACAATGAGGGCAGCGCTGTACGTTATTTCATGTGTATTTCTGCCTGTCTGACTTGAGCACCCTTTCATACAACGCAGACTGCAACAGGTCGAATCCGGAACGTTTTTGGCGGCGCGGAAATTTTCGAGGCTAATGTCGCCTTTGGGACAAAGACCAGAAAGTCATTTCGCGCGTCGCTTACTGCTCCTATTACCCCAGACCTTGAGACTCATGCGGAATTGATGGCATTTGGCCTCGAAAGGGATTGTTCTACATACGCAAGCTGTACTGAAGGTTTGAGGGGCATCAAGGCCATTGTAAGGGTGAGCTAGGTCAGAACACTCAACGTATGCTCCTTGCGTAATGTTCATCTTTGATTCTAGAACGGAACAGTTGACAGAGGCGCCCACGAGGTTGCATACGAAGCCGTTGTGAGGAATGTTGATGATTTAACCCCAGCCGCATCAATAAGGTCCATCCAGTCAACTTTCGTCGCAAACTATCACTGACACGACCACAGTATGCGAGAGTCAGCTGGGCAGACGATCAAATCTTCTCTCTCTCACAGCTACATTATTGACTCACGCGATGACCGCATAACGGCTACTCGAGGCGAATATGCAAAGCTTCATCATGAATTTGCAGGGTTGGGTGGTGATGCCTCGTTCTACAAGACCGAACTGGAAGGTCAGGTCTCCCGACCAATCACCGATGGCTTGGTGCGTTTCAGGATCCCCCGCTGAACACTCATGTTCTAATTGTTTTAAATGATAGTCCTTCTCGTTGGCAGGACGTACTGGACTTCTATGGGGACTTTCGGGGTCTACGCTGTTTTCTGACCGATTCCAACTTGGTGGACCAACGTCTGTTCGGGGTTTCAAGGCAAATAGCATGGGCCCACGGGACGGATGTACGTCTCATTAGCAGACTCTTCCACCGTTCTGGTTGTCTGACCTTACGCTGCAGCCGACTCGCTCGGAGGCGATGTCCACTGGTCAGTCGGTGCGAGTATCATCGCGGATATCCCTCGAAAGGCGTATTGGCCGGTTAAGACTCATATCTGGGTCAACGCAGGAAGGCTGGATGCTGTTGATAAAGGTATGATGCCATGATACGCATGGACTCAAATCCTCCTGTTAACGCGGCTCTCTAGGTCAGTCGCTTGCAAATAATGTTCGTAATACCCTTTGCCGCCCTTCGATATCCGCTGGCTTAGGTGTGATCTATCGCTTTGATCCTGTTCGCGTGGAAGTCAACTTTGGAGTGCCACTCGTAGCGAGTAAGAGCGATGGCGCGAGAAGAGGGCTACAGGTTGGCATGGGACTAGAATTTCTGTAGTCATTTGGTGGTAATAAACTCGTTTTCGGAGATATTTTGCTGAAGTTTTGATCTGTCTGAGGGACGTGATACGTTATTCACGAACACTTCGAAGTCGCATGTTATGGTATGACCTTTCTGTTCTATGAACAAGCATGACAACGGTCGCGGTTTTCTCGGCACATGAAGTCCAACGGACCAGTGAAAAGTTTGTTGAAATGATTGAAGTGCGTAAATTAATTTTCCAATCCGAACTATTTCTGGTTGAACCGTGAGCCTTTTCCAAAGTTCTTCGAAGACAAGTCAGATGAAGTCTGGGAGGCGAAAGAAATACGAGTAGCATGTGTGATGATGTCCAGGAATCAGGTGTCGATAAGGTTACAGGCGTTCATATATATGTTTTTGCGTTGCTCGGTGCGTGTGGGTTTTTCCTCCGTCATAACGCGATCACATGAATATAGTAGAGCTTCTTCGACACGCGCATAGCGGACTGCAACAGTGTTACGGATAAACGACGAGGGTTGAAGCAAGAAAGACACATTTCAAACAATTTATGTTATCCTGCGACGTGTTACTCGGCCTGGTTTCCGACGAGACGTGTTATGCCATTTTTTGGCATTCCATTCAAATTTCGGAGTGCGTGTTACGCCAGAGCATCTCGTGGTTTCCAAGTTATGGCGGACTTTTCCCCCCGTCACCATGTTTTCTGGTATATATAAGTCCGAAAGCTTCCAGTCGTGCCTCACCTACTACCCTCGGTTGCGAATATCATGACTATGCTCAGTTTCCCCCACGTTGCGTTGTATCTTTTAATGTTTTCTTATGGCATCCACGCAGCAACAGTTACTGTCAGTGCCACGGCTAGTCACCCGATTCCTACGACATTATGTGAGTGGTCTTCCGAGATTGTTTGACCGGTAACCCTGAAGTCATTGGTCTAGGGGGACAGATGTTCGAGGCGAGTTTGCCAAAGTAGCGTATCGATGATTATCTAACAACGACGGTGTTACATAGGACATCAGCGTGAGTGGACATCTGACAGGGATCTGTCTAAATATTGACTTCGATGATAGCATGTGAGATATGACTTTGTTCGCCTCATTAACCCATGTTCACACTCGACGGATCACAGAGTGGAGACGGCGGACTCTACGCAGAACGTATGATTCTCTGTTCAATAATCTCGCATATTAATAGCGTTCTCGAAGTGTTGCAAAATCGTGCATTCCAGCAGGTCACACCTGGTAACTCTTGCACATTCGTTGACATATTGAGCCATGTTTGAGCAAATTCGACAAATAGGAACATCTGCTGCGCTCAATTCGTGGCAGGCAATTAATGGTGCAATAATCAGTGTTATTAAGGAGACCGATCCAGTCTCTTCCGCTTTGCCGAACGCACTCCATCTAAACATCCCCAGCGAAACGACTGGTGTAGTTGGTTTTTCAAATTCAGGATTTTTTGGTACGTGCATTTTCTTTGTCGAAGGTAGCTATTAACACCGTGCAGGTATCAAGGTGACAGCTGGCTCAATATATACTGCGTCATTTTTCTACAGATTCCCTGCTGCTTCGAGCTTTCAGGGGGATGCGACAATCAGTCTTCAAACTACATCTGGCCAACTTTTGGCATCTGCTACTGCCCCACTTTCCGGTGCTCAAACAACCTGGCTACAAGTGACTGTGCAGCTTCAGCCCCAAACATCTCCTAGCTCCACCTCAAATCTATTCGTTATTACCCTCAACGGAGCTTCCGGACAATCCATCAATTTTGCCATGCTTTCTCTCTTCCCCCCTACTTTCAACAATAGGCCTAATGGGATGCGATTAGATATTGCAAATGCAAGAATCCGTTTTGCTCGTCGTGCTCCGTATGCTAAGTTTTTATAGGCTCTTGCAGAAATGAAACCTTCATTTTTCCGCCTCCCAGGTGCATTTCCGTGTTTCTTGAGTAATTGATGAAGGGGATCTGAGTAGCTTTTGTAAGGTGGGAATAATCTTGAGGGTCAGACTGCAGCAACAAGATGGCAATGGAATGCCACGGTACGTTTACTACGGCCCTTACGTATATCATTCCGATTGTCATGATTGACAATATTAAGGTCGGCCCGTTGGTGGACAGACCCGGTTCGTATCAATTCTGCAGTAAAGATCCTCACTGACACAATTCACAGGGCGTGTGGGAGATTGGTCTTATGTTAACACTGAGTATGTGCATGTTGCCATGACGCATAACACTGATAACTACACATTTTTAGTGGGCTGGGACTTTTGGAATACCTCAACTTTTGCGAAGACTTGGGCATGCAACCGATTATGGCCGTTTGGGCAGGTATGGATTATATGGGTTCTGACTTCGAGTCATCTCTCAATTCTCTTCATGGTACAGGCTATTCCCTTGGGGGAACGAGTGTAGCTGATTTTCAGCTTGCCCCCTGCATACAGCAAGCCGTCGACCAGGTATTTTTTTGAATCTTGGTCATTCCTTATTCTGATATTGATGCCCATTAGATCAACTTTGTGGTTGGTGATTCTTCCAAAAGTGCACCAGGTCTGAGTTTTGGATATTTGGTGTTATCAACACCCTAATTTCATCCTGAAATAGCTGCGTTGCGTGCATCACTCGGCCATTCTGCCCCGTTCGCCTTGAAATATGTTGAAATTGGAAATGAGGTACAGTGCTCTTGTATCTCTTTTGATGGCCCCGTTCTTTCTAAGAACTCTAACCAGGATTTCTTTGCATCATCGACGTCCGTGTCAAATTCTGTTCCCTCACCGACTAATTTTCACTCTCCATAGATACGGGTATCGATGGACAAACTTCGTTAATGCCTTGAAAACACAATTCCCTGACATCCGTGGGTATAGTGTAGCGTACTGCGAAGTCATTGGAGTTAACGATTTTTCAGACTTCATCGCTACGTCAGACATTTCCAGCCCAGTCTTGTCACCCAATCCAACCGAGTGGGATGTTCATGTTTATCAGACACCAAGTATTGAGCTGTATTTTTCAAATGTCTATCCTTGCTGACAATCTCGACCAGCTTGGTTCGCTCAGAACTCTTTCTTCTACGACAGCTTCCAGGCAAGCGGCGATGCAGAATTACCCATGGTTGCCCTTCATGAGTTGTTTTTAGCGTGATGGAACCAAGTACTTTGAGGGAGAATACGCCAGCACCTCGACAAATGCTAGTGACCTCTTCGGTGCCCCAGTCAATGGAAGACTTCTTTTCCCAACCATGCAGAGTATGTGGCATCGTATCCCGACTAATTGACGCTAATCTAGATTCCAGGCTCGTCTGGAGAAGCTGCGTTTATGACAGGTCTAGAGAGAAACAGTGATATTATGTACGTTTCCCGATATATCTGTCTAGCAATTTGTTTGACAGCACCACAGTTTTGCGGCCTCGTATGCCCCTCTCCTTAACGTATGCAACAAAATTCTTCACATATGCCTGGATGCTAAATATTTCGCAGCATGTGTCTGATTCTCAATGGGTGCGTCCAATTCGCTGATATATTTTTGGCGACTTTGATCCAATAAGAGCGATAGACGCCCAATCTTCTCAGCTTTGAGTAAGTCATGGTTCACAATTACGCAGTGTGAATGGAAATCTAACTTTACTGGCACACCAAGCTCGGGAGCGGTATATCGATCTACAAGCTTCTATGTTCAAAAGGTGCCTCCTCCGTTATCCTCAAAATATCTCTTTCATCTCTTCTTGACATCTCGGCCTTAGCTCTTCAGTCTGAACTGCGGAGATGAGTATCTTCCAAGCACTCTCCCTGCTCAGCAAGGAACTCTTTTCTGGAGCGTCGTGCGCAAAACTTCAACTAATCAGATTATTATTAAGGTGGGTCAAGTATATGTTTCGAGCAAACTCACGTCATTTTCCGAGGCAGTTATCGAATACAATTGATACAGCAGCCTCCCTGACATTTGTCCTCCCATTCGCATCAATTTCAACCACGGGAACGGCTCAGGTTTTGAGCGGCGCAATGGCTGCGAGCAACACGCCTAATACGCCTGACCTCATAGTCCCGCAAACCAGCACCATTACTACTGGCAAGACGTTCGATTACAATGCACCTGGTTTTAGTGTTAGCGTCCTGACTTTCACGGCTACGTAAGCGATGCAAAGAGACAGCAGAATACCAATCGAGCAATCTATAAATTTATTTTATCCTTGATCAAGCTAAAGATCTTCTTAAAACAAGCTTCCACCGATTGCAAGTACTCTTCTGTGTTGAGGTCCTGCATGTTCCCTGCAGGGATGTCAAGCTAAATAATCTTAGAAATCGAACATGTACAGTCCAACAGCCACGTACGATAAATGACGGTGCATACAATGGGAATCCAGTGTGATCTGGTATCTCTGTATCTAACGAAAGTGGATTATCCAGCTGTAGCGTGCGTCAAACGATCAAACAGTATCCATGAGACGACGACAGAAGAAGAGTATTCACCGCGATTGATGTTAGATATGTCCATGCACGAGCGGCATTAGCGTTGTGGTACCCACCTGAACAAGAATGATTAATGGACTAATCACGAACAAAAGTCCAAGGGAGGCTTACCACCTCCTAAGAGCAATTTTCTTCCTCTCCAATGGTTTATTACTCGATCAACACACCAGCCTAAGGAGGTCAGCGACCAGTTGAAGGTCGCACATGGATCCTCAGCTAGTGAATCTAGACCACACTGAAGTATAATATAATCTGGCCCGAAAGCATCCTTCACTTGTTCCACAATGTGCCACACTCGAGAAAATGTACTATCGGACATGCCTTGCTTGAGTGGCAATGATAATGTGAAGGGATCGAATAAAGCATTGTTCAGTGACGGAAGTTGTGAAAGCGGAGAGACGGGAAAAAATCCTGGAGCACTATGATGTATGCTGAACGTCTGGCATAGATTGGTGAGCGGACTTCGGAGGACAAGATAGGCCACTTGTGTCTTACTAGGATTTGGGGTGTGCCTGATGAATTCTGCAAGGAAAACGCTTCCGAAACGGCATCCGAAAAGTGTAAGTCGAGATCTAGGTACATGATGCGAGGCTTTCGAGGAGGAATTGGTGTTTCCTGTAAGGACATCGACACTAATGGAGCGCGTTTGAAGGCCATGATCGCGAGAACGCAATCCGCTACATAACAGAATCCAGCTGCGTGAGACCTCCGCGCATGATGTCTGAGAAGGCGACCATTAAACCAATAAGCCTAAGGTGGCAATGGCAAGGAAATAAATTGGACCTGCCACCATCCCAGCAGATCGCAATGTCTGATATGTGTCTTATTAAGGAGCTTGCAGCGGTCAACGTTGCGCCAGCGACTAAGGACACATAATTGTGGAGACCCGGAAATAGAGGACAATCCTGCCATTGATTAGGTGGGAAGGTGATAAGGAAATGGTCCCTTCTCACGTCTTCCAACCCGAAATCGTTTGCTTCATCAGAGTTGGCTGAAAGCTCACGCATAGAGTTGTTGGGATCGAGCACAAAATCAAGATAGTCACGACTATGATAAATGGCAAGGTCTTTGTATGTTGCCCTTCCTGGTTTAACCACTTGAATTCGCCTTGTGTTCGAAAACTGGGGAGACATGAGATCCATAGCGCTCACAAGAGCATGAACAATTATTGATCTTTGCTTGTTTGAGAGCAAAAGAGAAGATATCTGTCGGGTGTGTCACAGGGAAGGGAGATGGAAATGAGATCAAGTACCTTTGCAAGTTCTTGAGAGGCTACATATACCACAAGCTGCTTATTCTCCGAGTCCATGAAGGTAAGTAAGCGGCAGTGATCGAGTCAACAATCCCAAACAGCATCCTCTCTGGCAGTCTCTGCATGGCACTGATCAGCGATACCAAGTAAGTATGTTGTATACAGTATACTCATCCAGCTCATTCATATCCTGGCAGTTATCTTATTCATAGTCTTCGGTTATCATACCTTCGAGACGTCCAAGATCCATATGGCCCTCGCCTCATTACTCTTGACCCAGCCTACACCTCGAATCCATATATTATAGCTGCTTCACTGGCAGATGTTGATAGATGGCCAGAACTTACGATGCCGTCAAGCCCGCAGCTCAGCGAGGACGAGGGTGAACGTCCGTCTGGCTTCCCAGGTGCTCGTCTCAAGTATACACAAACAATTATGGGTGCAAGGACGGGTGGGTTAGGAATGCGTGTTCACGGGAAACGAGCATCCATTTCGAAACGATTCTCAGGCACTCCTCGTCAACTACTCGTGAAGAACCTCATCTCGGAAGATACTCCTGTCCAAGAAGCCCTCACTACCAAGGTCTCCCTCTCAACCTCTGTCGCAAAGTCGCCCCCACTGGATAAGAACGAAGTCCAACCCACTCCTCAGGTTGAAGAACCAACAACTGGGGGTGAACCACCTGCCGCCAAAGTCGTTCAATTCATACCCAAGTTTAAAGGCGCTGCAGAGATGGAAAGAAGGCGTCGAATGCGAATGGCTGCCCGTCGTGCGCCTGGCCCAGTTATCCCCCCACCCCTTCAGAGCCTTGACTTCTCATCTTCTGACGAGGATGTTCCTCTTGTCGATGACTCGTCGTCCTCCGGTGATTTCGACGATGATGGTCCTGGCGAGGTCGGCAGCATGGATGAGGGGGATGAATTTGATCCGTGAGTCTTACTTCCAGTTCTTTCACACCTTATCTCTTTACAACCCATAAAACAGTGAATTTGCTGCCACACGAACAGCGCTCAACTCGGATAATGCATGGGATGTCTTATCGGTACATTCGTCGGCTACAGGTTCAATACCTAATTCCTCTGCTCCCATTTCTGCGTCCCACGTAAATGGCCGTTCACGCGCCCGCCTAAGCCCTGTATCCGAAGGCGAACGATCGACTGACGGCCGCACTCGTCCCCGGATGCTTGATTCCCTTGCTGGCATGTCCTTCGAAATGGTAACGCCCGCCCCAGGTACGAGGCCGGAGGCCCGAAAGTTGGATGGCTCATCTCGGACTAAAAATCAGCACTCAAGTCATGCCATGTCCCCTTCTATGTCAATACCTTCACCGGACCTTTCTTTCCCTCGTAGGAAAGTAGCCCCTCACAAGCCCCTGAAATCCTCTCTCTCGGCAATGTTGGCATCTTCTGATACTTCCTCCAACCCGTTTGCAGAACTTTATGCTGCAATCTCAGGGCGGGGCGAATCTGCTTCTACCAATGTTCAAATGTTCTTCCCACATGCCAAGCAACCGGCTGGGAAGGGGATGGAGTTGAATGTAAGGATTGACGCCACAGTAGAGGAAGTGATCGGCTTTGCCCTGTGGACGTATTGGAAGGAGGCTTGGCTCCCTAAATTGAACGATGGGCTGAGTGGGGATGATGATCCCAAGTGGGAAACGAAGGTGTCCGCTGTCGGGTGGATCATGCGGATCGCAGAAGATAATGGGGAAGTGGATGACGATTTTCCTCGTATGTCATTTGTCGCTGTGCAGAATGGACATAACAATTTTGGTTTCTTATAGCTCCTGATCGACTTGGGAGAATATCGAAATTCAATGCAGATGCTTATGCAGTGCTCGAAGCTACTCCCGCTCAAGGCATGATTCACAATTTTCTCTTTGCCGACATACTCTGAGACACCTTGCATAGTGCAACAAAACCAGCTGCTCGAGTCAAAGATACAACGCTTACCATCGAGGATGACCAAGAAGGCGGAAAAACTGCCTCTCTCTGGTCCGCTTCCAATTATCAGTTCCAGCAGCGGTGTTTTTGGTTCCACACTTGGATCTGTCCCTCTATCAACGTCTCTTGGGCCATCCTCAAGCCATGGGCCTCAGATATTCCTCAGAATCAAGGTCGATACTGCTGATGCTGTTCACATATCAACGACAATACCTGTGTACTTATTTTGTTACTTTTGTCGTCTGTAAAATTTTGACGGTTACTGGAACAGATCTGCTGGGATGTATATGCAGGAAGCGTTGGAGCTCGTGTGCCGGAGAAGGAAGATTTCAAACCCAAATGACTATGCACTCCTTCTGACAGATAAGAGTATTTTGATCCCCTTGGACCGGACAGTAGCTAGCTTGCAGGGTAATCGGGAGCTCCTACTTGTTAAGCGCAGTATGTTGCCGGGTGATATTCTCAAAGGTGCCGTCAAATCTACGGATCCGAATGGTGCGTTTTATTCATCCGTCTTTGCCCCTCTATATCTCATGGAAACAGCCTCCATTTTCAAACGGATGTCTGATACGCCTGAGGTTCAGTATAGTTCTGTGGCTGATTATACTTCGGGCTATAAGGTAAGTCTTGTAAGGATTCTCAATGGTGTGTGTTGATGTCGCTTTGTAGAAATATACTATATTCCGTAAAGCCCCGATGCTTCTTGCCCGTCAGGAACGCATTCTCGCCATTGATGGCGTCTACATCCATGTAAGTTAAAATACAAGCAGCTGGGTTCTGTTGTTCATTGCAAAGCCATTTTAGATCATGCCATCAGCGAATAAAGCCATGAAAGTCGTGTTTGATAGTGGGAAGACGTCCTCATATCACATCAAGAGCATTGCCGATTGCCAACAATCTGCCAAGACTTCATCCATATTCAAGATTGTTCTCAATCGCGGAGCTGGGAACAAGCGGTATGATTTCGAGGCAGAAAGTCCGCGACTTGCTGGTTTGTAATCTTCTCACTTGGGTTCATACTAAACTAATTCAGGTTCTAGCGGAAATTGTACAAACAATTAAGACTCTGAAAGCTTCCCTCGAACGTTCCGGGACTGTCAATAAGTCGCGGCGCAGTCGACATGTTGGTTAGCATCTCTTTAGGTCTCGTTCTTCATCAGCATCTGTACTACAAACACATACAATTCAAAGGAATGACCTTACTGAACCAGAACCCAGTCGGCACAGAAGAGGAACTGTCGCTGTCGACATGAGTATCATGTACTTGTTTAATATGTGCAAGGGATATGGTTTGAGTTCGTTGATAGCTTGTATGATCCATTACTAGCAACATCATTGACTGATTGTAGGTGTCTGGATCCCTCGCATAAGAGTCGTTTGAGATTGTGAGGGATGAGGTACACAGCAAATCGTGATTACTGGCATATCTGTTATCACGCACACGAATTCGAGCGCCAATATTCGGAGTGGGTAAAGAGCCGAGTGTATTACATTAGCAGCGGTAGGGGATGAAGACGGCGCAACTAGTGGACCATGATTCATGAATGATATTCTAGGGTGATCAAGGGATATATACGTTGGTTGAAGCGAACGCGTCATGATTACAAGTTTTAGATCTCCCACCTTTGTCTTACATATCAAGCCAGTTTGGCAGCTACCATCATCCTGCTAAAATCAGCAAGGCCGACCGACTTGTCCGCTGAAGTAGAAAACGCCTCCAGCATCTCGATCATCTATAGTAGAGGACGAAGAGGAGAGCAAACTTGAGAGGTGATTGACGGCTTTGGGGACGGGAAGATGAAACGTACCTCGTTTGCTTTGATCTTCTCTCCTAGAAGCTTGGACACTCGTTGGATATCTTTGATCATGATTCTTTGAGTTGCTACCTCGGACGATGGAACAGATGGGAAAAATAAAGCAAAGGCTTCAAGGCATGTCTGTTGTTGTCGTAGAGATAGCTTTTCGGGTAGGGATGGGGAGGAAGATGGTGAGAAAGATATAGGATTATTTTGCGCTGGACGGGTATGAGTGTGCCGACGAGAGCTTAGAGCGGCCGGGCTTTCGACGTATTCATCATCTGAACCGTCATCGGTATCTCTAGATGTAGATAGTTGATCTTCATTCTCTATCTCTCCGTCGCTTTCATGCAACCTATCAAGATCCATGGGCCCAATTTCGCTATCATCTGCATATTCCTCTTCATGATTCTCGAATAAGACGGCACAGACAGATCGCCAGTCGTCTCGGCTAACCATCCCATCGCCCGTCTTGCCATCAACTACGTCGTTCGAGGAAGTCCATCCAGAGGCAGCGTTTCGGAAAACAGAAAGAACCTGCTCGTCATCAGGAGGAAAGTCTAAACGTTGAAGTGCTGACGGAATGGAGGCTAAAAGAATCTGTGGCTGAAGTTTAGGTTGGGAGGCTGAGGTAAAGCCACCACCAATTGGCTCTTCCACGAGGAAGCCCCCACTTAACTGGAGGTTATATCTTGAACTTTCAGGCTGAAACTGGACGGCTTGATCGAAAGCACGGTCTATCCTTTGTTGAAGTTGTACTGAAAGTGAATTGAATATGGCAGACTCGCCCATTATTGAGTTTTATACACATAACCAAACAAAACACATAGTTATATATTTATAGATTGTTTTATATTTTTTAAAACATAAACCATATGATTCTGCTCAGAAATTGTCAGACGTCGTTGAGAGCAACTCAACATGGCGTTCAACACGGCGTTCGACATGACGTTCGACATGGCGTTCGACATGGCGTTCGACTCTTGGGAAATATCGCAAAATCACCCAAACCATTGCCTCCAACACGAGAAAAGAACTGGTTGACACGCAAAGTTGAATCTTCATCATCTGCAATGAACATTTTCCTAAAGCTCACTAATTTACTTGGGTACGGCAGCCCCAAGCAATTAGCGGGTAGAAGAGCATTTGCCCTATACGACCAAGTTTGTGCTGTGAAGCCTGACCAAGATCGGTCATTCTGGCAGGATGGTGTGTTCGATCCAAATCTCTACGCTCTTCCATTCATGTTACAAATCTTTCAGAATGCAGTCTCCCACCAACCTTTCAGTCTTGGTTTACCATAACCAACCTCCATATCTGGCTCCTTACCGTACGACTACGTGCGCTTCCCCCAGAGCACGGAAAGTACTTTATCCAAGCTCTAGTTGATCATTTCTTCATCGACGTAGAGGATCGTATACGTGCCGTCCTTCAACCACCTGAAAAACCCACAATACCATATACCTTCCATTCACCTTTCTACATTAATCCTAACGCTTTGTCTGACCTACCGACCGGAAATAATAAACCAAGATTGAGGAGCAAGGCACCGGACCGATTGGTGACGAGGCAGATGAAGATATTCAAGGAACAATGGGCAGGATTAGGTCTGTCATTTGATCTGGGACTCGTGAAAGGGGATATGGAGATGGCTGGTGCTGTGTGGCGGAATTTACTTGGAGCGAGAGGGGCGCAAGGCATTGCTTTTCCTGATCCTTCTTCGTCGTTGTTACCAACACAACATCGAAAATTCCGACGTTCTGTTAACCTCGTTGGAGGCGAAGTGGTGAATGTCGCAAAAATTGATTTGGAAAAGGAGGAAGCGACAGACGACGGTTCAGGTGTACACGATTTCGGCCCGGAGGAGGCGGATATGTATCTGAAGTATCCGGAATTGATGCTAGATGTTGTCCGGTATGTCAGAGGGGAACTAGTACGGTTAGAGAGGTTAAGTGACGAGCAAATCATCGGTGGGCAGTTGGAGAATGTCAAATTTAGGAGCATAAGACGGTGATGCCCTCGTCAACATGTAGAATCGCAATTGATAATACGTGTCGATTCTAACTTATTGTTATTCAATGAGTGAGTCATAGAGCAATAGAATAGAGCAATAGAAATTAAAAGTTTTGCATTGGCGTGAGACTGATATTTATCATGATAGTCAGATCTTCTGTCGTTTACTACGCCCGCGACCCTCTTCCACGTCTGCCTCTCGTTTACTCTTCTGTCCTGCAATCCTCATATAGTCCTTCCGCTTTTCCTTCTCCTTTTCACTCTTCCTTGTTTCTTCCTTCTCAATCTTCTTCTGCCGCTTAGCCTTCTTCTCGTCTTTCTTCTCTTTCCTTCTCGTCACTTGGTCCTTGCGTAAGGCGCGCATCTGCTGCAGAAGTGCGACCGCCCTTCTTTCCTCAGGCTCCATCACCACCGCGCGTTTCTGAAGGTACGTCTGCCCGCGCTGAGCCGTCATCAACTTGGGCTTGGAGGCATACGGAAGCGAGGATTGGAGCTTCTTTGGCACAATGAGAGGGTTGAAGCGTCTTGGAGGACGTTCGATGTGTTTATAGGTCGAGTTGACGTTCAAGGGTGTTTTGAGGTTTTGTTCTCGACGCACTTGTCCTGTTAGCCGCATACCAGTCCAACGAGTCTTGTCTGATAGAAGAAGTGACGTGACAGGGTTGTAGAATTTTCGAGGTTGTATTGAGTACCATGCCCTGAGGAATATAATATCTATGAAGAGGAAGAATTACGAACTTGACAAAATAAAAACGACTATGAAAAACGGCACATACCGCTCTTCAAAACCTTATCCTCAAACGTCGCTCTGAAAGAGCCATCAGGTTTCGGCAAAGCCTTTTTCACCTGTCCCCTGATCCCCGAGACAGTCCTGATATTTGCACCCTCGAATTTCGCAACTTCCAAGGCACTTGTGAACATATCCTTAATAAACGCCGTGTTCTTGAATATCTTATACGGAACTCCTGTCAGCTTGAGCTTTTTGACAATCATTGCAGAGCGGTCGATATCTAACACAACACCTGTTGCGCTGATTCTAAAACCCGAGGTTTCACCTAGCAACGAGTTGAAAGCACAGAAGCCAGTGTTGGGAAGCGCCACAGGGCCATAGAACGTCGCATAGCAATGCATGTGTTCTGGGGTGTACTTGAGCATGCGCATTCGGATCGAATGGTCATCCAAGGAGTATATTGGCACAGTCTGAAACCGCCGCCAGCCCAGTGATAGGATCAGGGGATCGTTGTTCTTCAGCGTCTTGAGAAACCACCGATGCCGCTTGATGCGAACCTGTACGTACCCGAACCGCTCCTCCGCAGCAAGAAGCCCACCGACTACAATGGGATACGCCGGGTCGAAGTGATGTACCAGTTCACAGGGCACATCCGCGAGTTCGATCCGTACGTACTGCCCTGGCTTGAACCCTTCGACCAATGTTCGAGATTCAGTGTCAATGCCTTCGAACTCAGCACGGTTGAGCGCGAGCTGCCGAGCCATCTCGTCCTTCTTTTCTTCGTAGAAGTCGAGCTTAGAGGATTCGGGGTCATCGTATTGTTCGTCGAATTTTCTCTTTAGGGCCTCTTTCTTGGCGGTGAGGGCAGCTCCTAGGTCTACACTATGCGATGGATCGGCGACGCCAGGCTCAGAATCCTCTCCATCCGCCCCATCCTGTTCGCCTTTTCCTACTTCGCCATCATCACCACCCGTGATAAATAGATGCCTAATAGACTCGAGATTCCCCTCATCCTCCCACTGCTCCAGCTCCTCCGTACTCAGCGAAACTTTACTCATATCCAGGATCTCCTCCTCGCCTACGCCAGCCTGTTTCTTGATTTGGAAAAAATCGTCCACGTCCATTTCATCATCCGCTGGACGTTGATGTTCACTTCGTAGGATCTCCTCGGCCGTAAGCATGGTCGAGTAAACCAGTTTGGTCCAATCCTTCTGCCGACCTTTGTGGGTTGATGACGTCAGAGCCCGACGGGCCAGATTCCGCTTCCATTTGGGTGCCTGCTCAACTTCATCATCCTCTTCCGACATAAGCTCTCCATCTTCATCCTCGTCGCCGTCACTAGGGATATCATGATCAATATCATCGTTATCGAGACGCATCCTTCGCCCGGCTGAATCTGGGTCGTCATCGTGGTCATCACCGAGATCATCATCACTATCTGCATATTCAATGTCGGCACATTCTTTTTTGTTGGAAATTGGGAGGGTACGAGTAATGTTTCGATAGCTTGAACGTCCTGTGTTTCGCGGGTCACGAGGTCGGGCTTCATTGTCATCACCTTCAGGTTCTGAGTCAATGTCACCCTCATCTTCAACACCATCCTCATCATGGATGTCATCATTGTCTTCCACATCCACATCCATGTCTTCTTCCTCCTTATCATCATCATCATCACCATCACCATCATCATCCTCGTCAACGTCTATGCTTAATGATGGGTTCAGAGTGAGGATCTTCGAAGAAGTCCCCAGAAGACGAATGTGGCTCTTTGCAACAGCGTCTTCAAGCGTGGAGCTGACGTCTTGGAGATTCATCACCATCTGTTCTCCCTCTCCTTGGGGAACTGTCACCGCGACATCGTTAATGGCTGGTCACAGATAAAAGACAGAAATGATTACCATTGCCATTGCCTCGCGTGAAACTGCCTGGCACATTCACCCATACCGCATCCTTATCGTACACCATCCCGCCCACATCACTCATGGGAGCATGGATCAGTAGTTTCTTCTTCTCGCTCAACTTTCTCCTTTTCTCAGAGTCCGCATCAGGCATCGGACACGGATCTCCCAGCAGCGTGACATTCTTCATCTCGAGGTCTCCCACTCCTGGAATATGAACCTTGGTGCCGAGACGAAGGTTCGTCCCGCGCACGTAGCCATATACTGTCACCGTACGGTCACACTTTCCTTTCGAGGTACGTATGAGTTCGCGAGGCGTGAGGTCTTCCAGACGATCTGCTAGAACGTAGGTATGTGTGTTCCGGAAGACGAGCGGGCGGAATTTCATGACAGAGATGAAGCGCGAAAGGTTGATGATTTCGGTATCGGGGTAGCGGCCGTTAATGACGCCTGAGAGGTAGAAGAGCTTGGCACCCTGATATATTTCTGTCCAGAAACGCTTTTTCAGGGTTTTTTTGGTAGCACGTAGAGTGGCAGCTTTTTTGATTAGGTCGAGATGGGTAAGTATCCCAATTACTTTTGGGAATCCGTGAGCTTGAAGGATGTTGAGGAATTCGAACGTTTCCTGCCAGATGTCAGAGAGATAAAGAACTTGAACAGACCACAAACACACCATTTCAAAACCAAAAGAACCATCAATCATGAGTAACACGAGGTCTGCAATTTTGCCAATGTCGATCATGCTGTTTAAATCATTATTGCATTCCACGAAGGTTAGTCGCCGTTTCTTCCCACTGACGACAGTCACAGGCCCCTTCACGTCGTTGAGTGTCTGCTTCGTATACCGCCTGACAAGGCTTTTGAGAAGCGTGGTCTTCCCGACTCCAGGAGGCCCCACCAGTGCTACGATCACTGGTGGTGGCTCATCGTCTGGTGTCCGGTTTACGAGGGGGACATGTAGACGAGTTTGGTCGCGCTCGACGTTTCTCCTAGCCTGGCGGTCAGCCCGCCGACCAGATGCCGGGGCAAAGGCCTAAAAGCATCAATTGAGTTTAACATAAGTTTTGCGTTTACCGATAAATATGATATACACCTTTTCGTTGAAACCATGCTGTTTCTCTTTTCCCTGTGCCTTTGCTTTCTTTTCTGCTTTTGTCCCCGATTGAGTAGGGCGATGAGCTTTGTGTGGTTGGTTGTCCATATTACTATGGAAAATAAAAGAAATCCTAGTTTGGGGTTAGGGTACAAAATCACTAGTGCGAGTCATGTGAACGAGTCATGTGAGCGACCTTATTCACTGCTACTTTGTACTAGATCAATCTGGCTTTCTCGGTCTTTACAATGGCCAGCGAAGTTCTGATTGAGGATATCGAGGTGGTGAGTAGAATGTGTTTCAGAGATAGCTTTATGGACTAATGCAAGCAGTCTGAGATATCTGGCGAAAATGGACAAATGTATCTTTTTCAATGGCTTTCATCAACTGAGCGGAGGATTGCAGACGTGACTTTAGTGTGTATCTGCGTTATACCAGTTTCTGAAAACTTCACGAATCTGTCCAGGAACATTTGAAAGCCAAACAAGCCAGCCTAGAGGACAGTTTGATCAAAGTAGTATCGAACCCCTCTCCGACCCCCGGACGTGCCTTGCGTAATCTAGTTGGACGATGTCTCGTCGCACTTTACACTCGTGGGGAGACGCGTTCTTTATTTGACACCATGCAGGCATTTCTCAAGATTGTGGGTGATCTAAAGGCGGTGGATAAGGAAGCCAATAAGATGTATGCTGCTGTCTTCTCAGCTTGCGAAATGTTCTTATTGGATGCAGCGCGGCCTTTTCTTGCATCGGTAATGTTATGGCGGTTTTCGGAGCCCAGGTGCATATTTCGGTTGCATTTCATCACACAGGGCTTATGTTATAGCAGTTCATGTCTTTCATGGCTGAAATATACACGATCACGCTGAAAACAGTCAGGACGTCGGGTGTGAGTGGATGTGTGTCTAGTTATGTTGTTATTGACCTTTCCGGCCTAGTCCTCATTAACTCGCTATCATGCACTGATGGCACTGTGCAAATCCCTAACAACGGCCAAGCGTGCAGTAACCGAGGCCGCATCGAAGGACATTCTGAAGCAGATGAGAAATGCACTCACAGACAAATCTTTGTCCGTTCAAAGGGCAGCAGCCAATGTAAGGGATGCCAGACCCTCTTGAATCGCATGCTGAACAATCGCTAGGTCATCATAGTCATGTATTCTGGAGATGATCATTACCCATCAGGCAGCGAAGTGGAGGTCATCCTTACTCTCTGTGTTCGGAGCCTAGACAATGCAGATCAAGCGACACGGCATTCGCTTGCTCAGTTGGTTGGGCATCTGCTCACCTCGACGCAGATTGAGCGAGCCATCTCAATCCCTGAATCTTCCACGAAAGTCAAGAAAGAGCAAGATACCACAGAAGCGGGCTTTTCGGCAGCAGCCAATGCTGCTGCTGAAATAATGAGACCTATCTTCACACCTAGCGAAATGTTTACCCACCTATCAAACCATTTTAACAAGCCAAACGTTTCGCGTAAAACCAGGATCGGAATATTTGATTTCTACGCCGCGCTCTTCACACGCCTCGGCCCCTCCTTTGTCGAAACCAATTTTGCCCTTATCGCCGCGCACATCATGACAGAGCTTGTGAATAGAAATAGGTCCACTCGGTATGAGACGCTCTTGGTACGGTCGTTGACTGGCATCCTGCTACGGGATCTTATCGGTCTACGGTTGTTAAGTGAGCAAGGGCAGATCAGCGCGATTCAGGAGCTTGCCAATGCATACTTGAAACGATGGCCAGCCATGATGCCTGGGCAAGTTGCTCCCAGTTCAGCTGTTCTGGTAATCGTGCTACGGGAGGTGGCTGGACTGTTGCAACAATTAGGAAATGCACCTCCTCCCGTTCAGGTTCGTCTTTGTCTGAGAGGGATTAAAATGTTGTCTAACAGAACATTTCTAGGATGCCCTTGCGGATCCGTTAGTCACCCTCCTAGCTCACCCAAGTCATACCACCCGCGTCGCTGCATCGTGGGCTCTACGTTGTTTCTGCTACTCAACTCCTCTCCGGTTGCCTAAGACGATTCTTATTGTCATAGAAATGCTTCAACGAGATATTACATCCATTGTCACGCCTGCTGCGCCTTCGGACATCAACTCACGAGCCTTAGGGCACGCATATGGTTTAGCAGCCCTCGTATCTGTCATCCCCGAACGTCCTCTCTACGTTTCATACGATGTCAGCGCCAAAGTCCTCGACATGGCAATTCAACTCCTGAAGCGTGCCGGAGAGCATGATCTCCATGTTGCTGGCGTTGAGGTCGAGGTTGCCTGGACTTCGATTGCATCGCTGATGGCACTAGGTCCAAATTTTGTACGACCGCACCTACCGCAGCTGCTCGTTCTCTGGCGTAACGCGCTCCCGAAACCAACAAGCAAAGATTCTGCTAATGGCGCCAGTCGTTCTGGTTCTGAATGGATGTTCCTCCTTCGTGTCCGAGAAAGTGCACTGGGCGCCATCCTCTGTTTCCTCCAACACAACTCATCGACTCTCGTCACTCTCGATGTTGGCCGCCGCATAGCTTCTGTCCTCAGCAACGCCCTGGCGTTTGCGAACAACTTTGTCAGTCAGAATCTTGACGATCCCACCGAGACCCAAACTCCCACCCCTGTCGTTAACAAGGGGCTGTCCTTACGCGCCAGCGAGGCTCTCCTCCGCCGTCGGGTTTATCAGTGTTTTACAGCACTTGGGTTCTCCAGCATCACGGAGTCAACACAGTCCACGTTGTTACAATCTGTGGTGTCCCTATTTGCCAGTCCTGACGGCTATGCAGGGTCTTCTGTACAAGCGGCAATTGCATCCTCATCTGGGACGTTCACCACTGTGTGGCAGAGCATAGATGGGTATGCTTATGGTGTGACGTCAATCGATGTCGTCGATATTGAAGGTAACTCGAGCGCAGATGACGATCCAACTAAATGCAAAGATCATCTCAATCGAGATACTGTGGAAGTCTCCATTGATGCCATGGTATGTTCTCCTCTGCTAAGATTGTATCTATAATTAATGTTGATGTTTAGCTTCGAAAACCCGTCCTGGGAGCAAGTGAACATGATCCTCTTTCTCTATGTCAAGCCAAGGTCTCAAACGCAGAATATCAGTTGATGGAACCTCCTCCACCCGCTACTGCAGTTGTAGACACAGCGATTGAGCTGTTTGCACAGTTGCTACCTCTCCAGGACCTCGCTTCAACCACTCGCATCATCACTCAGCTTCTTGACTCTGTTCGGTCATCAAGGCTCGACAGAAATGCAGGCCGCAAAGCGGCAACGTCCATCAATACTGCTGTAGGATTAGTGCTTGCCCTCCGTAATGCAACAACATCCCATTTCCGCCACGCAAGGGAGACGTTTGGAAATCCTCAGCTTACCTCCCTACTTTCACCATTCCTCAAGGATGCGCTCGTAGATGGCGATATCGTACTGCGGTCGGCTAGTAGCGAGTCTATTGGTCGGCTGGCCAGCCTCTCTAGCACCACTTTCTTGACCAGCCAAATAAAAGATCTTGTTGATCAGGTAGTCAGCAACAGGGATCCACACGCGCGCGCTGGCTGTGCGCTCGCTTTTGGTGCAATCTATAGCCATGTCGGAGGACTTGCCGCGGGTCCTCTTCTGAAGACAACGGTTAACGTTCTTATGTCGCTTAGCAATGATCCTCATCCCGTTGTTCATTTTTGGGCGCTTAATGCCCTTGCACGCGTTATAAATGCTGCGAGTCTGGCCTATGCACCATTCGTATCAAGTACCTTAGGGATGCTTCTGAAGGTGTATCTTCTCGAGTCTCATGAACGAGAGGGCGGAACCATACCGAATGCGAATCTGAGTGGCGATCATCCTGCCTATCCTGTTGTTTGTCAGATTATTGATGCAGTCATTACGGTTCTCGGGCCTGACATGCAGGATTCTCCTCGAACCATGACACTCATCTTGACTCTGGTCCGCGAATTTTTCCTAGAGGATCAAGAAGGCATTTGCGTTGAAGCCATCAAGTGTTTCCAGCACTTCCTCATGTTCGCCCCTGAGCACGTTGATATACCAGATCTTGTTAACCGGTTTAGAGGACATCTACCGTCCTCACGGCGCCCGCTTAAGCTTGCATCCATCAATGCTCTCTATCAACTCATTCAGAAGGATGCCCTTTCTATGTCTAGATTGGGAGGTGATCGGTTGGTCGAAGACTTGTTTGGGATGCTTGACGATGACTCCTCCGTTCAGGGAGTGAGAAATGTGATCTCAAGTTGGCTAGAGCAGACAGTCGTGCATAATCCGTCTGCATGGATAGACCTTTGTCAGCGCATCATGTCTCGCACCACAGCATCGCAGCAGGTTGCAGATGCGGCTGGTCGCCAGAATCAGCGGGATGACGAGGGAGAGTCTCTGAGTCTAGGAATGACGAAAGGTGGAGCACCCGGTGGACGGTCACATCCCATGTCTCGTTGGAGAACCCAGCTGTTTGCATTGCAGTGCCTACACCGGATATGTACAATTGTTGCGAATAGTGGGCGACGAGAACATCTTGATGCTGCCTTTGCGCGAAGCCGAGGAATGGCTACCTCGGATCTCCTTGTCTCCCGTGTGCCCGATCTTATCAAAATGGCATTTACCGCATCCACGGCATATGTTACAGAAATTCGTTTAGAGGGACTTGTTGTTCTACGAGACGTGATTGAGGTATAATGTCACACTTCAGATATATTGTGTTCTAAACGTTGTGCTATTCAGGTATTTGCAAATGTTGCCGATCCTGCATACGAAGATGCTCTTTTGCTAGAGCAACATCAAGCACCGATAACTGCAGCCCTTACTCCTGCATTTTCAGCCGATTCTACTCCTGAAATTTTGGCGTCTGCTATCCATGCCTGTGCCATCTTCGTAGGATGTGGCATAGTCAAAGACGTGAATAGAATGGGTCGCATTCTTAAGCTTCTCACCACCGCCCTTGAACAATCAAAAGGTAATTACTATCTCAATCGCCTGGATAAAGTTCTCAGGAAAATGTTCAGACTCCGGGATGCTATCACTGGGCGAAACAGGAGAACTGAGCCCTAATGCCTCAGCCATGCTCAGAATATCAACTCTGTCTGCATGGGCTCAACTTCAGGTAGCTGCCCCTCATCGAGTTTACCTTGACAACGTCGTCAAACCACATCGCCCGACGCTTGCTTCTTTATGGGTGTCTGCTCTTCGAGATTACGCAGCCATTCGTGTTGACTCTGAATTCCTTCACGACACCTCTTCAGTCGCATTGGATTCATCCTATTCAAGTCTCGGGAAAGAGGTTCTTTTGCCTGTAGGTTGCATCCGAGTGATTTCCTAGGCGACTTATTCTTACGATTTTGCAAGTATTACTCACAGTCGTGGCCCGTTATTCTGCAGGCAGTGGCAACTGCTATGGATTGTGGTGATCCGCATATACACGCAGCCATGGATGGTCAGGAATTCTATGACAGAGCCAAGCCTACCAGCATTGGCAGATGCGAAGAGCCGACAGCATTCTTCTTTGTCATTTTCGGTCTTGTGTACGAAGCTCTTGCAACATCTTCCGCTGAGTCGACTTCAGCAGCATCTATCCGTCAAGCTTTGGTCATTGCCGCACTTCAGGCGCTGAAATCTTTAGTGCGGCCTGAGTATTCAGGGAAGGCAATCAGGGAATCGACGATCTTCGAGGAATTCATCAGTCTTTGTTATCGCATAGCGATGACGGAGTCTGCGAAAATACAAGTGCATCTGGTGGAAATGCTTTCAATTTTCGCTGCATCTCAAGATCAGGAATCAGCGTGAGTGCACCTTACACTGTTCGGCAGTATTCCATTGCTCGCGTCGTTTAGTACTAGGGATGCGTTTTCCCTCACATCGCCAAGAACTCACTGTCTTAGAATATGCGCTCATGTGCTGAGACATTCTACGTCCGCTTTGCGTGGGCCAACCATCCGTCAGTTGCATTATTTGAGTTCTCGCTTGTCGGCTGAAGTTGCAAGTTTAGATGGTGACAGCTCTGACCGAGTCAAGATGATAATGTCCGCATTTTCTGCATTTTCTTCCGTGGGCGCAGCTATTGGTTCCTCGCACAGGGAGGATGTTCGTGGAGTAGCCATTTATCTGTATAGCGGTATGCATCTGTCAATGGTCAAGAAGTGACAGGCTCACCGTTGACCACAGAGTTGTTGAAGGACGAATCATCCGAAATTGATCTTGTAGGACCGACGCTCCCAGCGTTAAAGACCATGTTGGAATTTCCAGCCTCTGCGGCTGACACCAAGGAGAAGTACTGTGGATTAGTGCATGGCCTTCTTTCTGCATGCCTTCTCAACGTTGATGCAATGAGGTTGGTGGGATTATTATCAGATATCACGAAAAGATTGTCTGACTTATTATCTAGCGGCCGCCAGGGCTTAATCTCTGCGAAGAAGATTAAGAATAATTTGTTAGCTGCCGTCCTTATTCTTACGGTGATACCCTCGTCAATAGAGGTGGGCTTACCCGTGGTCGGACATTGTTGTTTTTTGATCTCGCAGAAGTTGCTTGACTGCGGTGAAGTACGTCTCGTCCTGTGTTAAGTTCATTGGGACACTCTTTTGAAATTTCTTAGATGTCACTTACCGCTGCTCATTGTGCAAAAACACTGATCTTAGCATCGACATCAGCAAATGCCATTCTTCTTGAATGTGCACGCCTATTGATTCCAGGCTTAATCGAATATATTGCGAAAATAGCTCCTCTTGTCGTTGATGGATCAATCTCAGAATCTCAAATCGCAGCTGTGGGCGAAGTGTGGAAAGCCTTTTCTACATTTTTCGCATCGGTCCCAGAAAGTCATCGTAAGTTCCGTAATGTTACAACGAAGGTGTCTCTCTGAATGTCTGAAAGGTGTCCGGCTATTGGGGGTAGTGCTTCCTACAATTGCCCTCTTATTATCCAATTCCCAAACAACTGCGACAGCTGTTACAACACACACAATCTCTCAGTTGCTTCTTTATGCAACTTCATCACCCTCTGCCTTTAAGGAAGCAGCAAGCAAACTTGAGAGTTCAACACGGGAACTTTTAGAACAATCAATCAGACGTGCCATGGGAGGTCCTTTGTTGTCCACTGGACTCAGTGCCACCAAACCCCAGATTTCACTTCGATCATTTTAAAGTATCACAGAGAAGATGTAAGATAGTTCAGAATGAAATATCTTTCGACAAGTTGCAGGGTTTTGGAAAGACATCTTTTTATTTTTCTCAATATTCTTCAGGGTAATATATTGTTCTGTCTCTTGTGTTAATTACAATTCATTGTGAGTAACCATATGATACAACATGCTGGCAGAATCATAGAACTATGTTGTCTTAATCTTCATGTGGACAGATTTGGCACGTGTCAACTGATCATATCCTGATAAATATCTTAGACCATAGTCTTCTAGTGTTCTAGGAGAATACTCACCAAACTTGCTCAAACTTACACCCCTTCCACTGTCTTTTACACCTGTCCATGAAAGGGCAGGATCCAGATAATCACATCTAAATAGAATAACAGTACATCATTGTATCCATACAAATATGGCCATACCTGTTTAGGAACACAGTCCCTGTTTCCAATTCATCAATGAATCTCAGGAAGGCTTTCTCAGATTCCAAATTTCCTTCAGCATTTGTCCATATAGAGGCCGTTAGCCCATATGGGGAGTCATTCATAAGTTTGATGGCTTCTCCATCAGAAGACACCTACAAGTGATGTTAACTCTCTTTACATATGTAAATTGAATTATCAACCTTCTGTATCCCTACAACTGGACCAAAGGTTTCTTCCTGAGGAAAGATTAAGTAGAATAAAACATCTTGGTGATATTGTTACCTTCATCACATCCATTGCTAGTTTGCTGATCAGCAAACTACTCTGACAGTAGCATAGTATCACCTACAGTGATCGACATTAATCAAGACTTGTGGTGCAACATACGCAGTCCCTCTGTTATCGTGTTAACGGAAATCTAATTAATGGACAATGAGGGATGACATACGGCTTCGCAATAGAGAACGCATCTTCAGGAATCAAGGTCCTTGCACCAGCACGGACTGTGAACACTGTCCAGTAGGGAAGTGAATGAAATGGCGGGACATACCAGCGTCCGCGATTTGTTTGCGGATTCTGTCAGCACTTGCTACGCTTACGACAGGGCCAAGGTTGGTCTCTGGCAGAGTCGGATCCCCAAGTTTGTATGTCTGGATAAGGACATCTAAGTGGCTATTGAGGTGCTCATAACCATCCCAAATACCTTGACGATATCTGCGTATTTTTGCACAAATTCATCGTACAGTGACTCGTGGACATATATGCGCTGAAAAACAAAGTACATAATGCAATGCCTAAATAGGCAGAGAGTGAGAATACCTCAATCGCGCAGCAGCTTTGGCCAGAGTTAAAGAAAGCCCCTGAAGGTGTGTATTCGAGTGTGCTCGAGGTGTTGCAGATTTATTTACGTACCATCTACTAGTTCGGCAACAGTGTACTCCAGATTTGCGTCGGCCCGCACATATGCAGGGTCCTTGCCACCCAGCTATCCAGACCAAGATGAATTATGTGGGAAGGGAGAATCAGGACAATCTACCTCCAAACCGACACCAGTAAATCCAGGCCCATCGGCAGCTGACCTGACAACGGAGTGGCCCCCAGGCACGCTACCAGTGAACGAAACGAAATCGACGAGGGTATGTTGGATAGCAAAAGAGGTCAAGGAGGGAGACATATGGATAACTTGAATGATATCCTTGGGTACCCCTGCGCGTACCAGAGCCAAGACAAACCTCTCTGCCGCCAAGGGAGTTTGTGGAGATGGCTTGAGCAAGACAGCATTGCCTGCAATGATGGCAGGGAGGGCAGAATTGACAGCAACTAAGTAAGGGAAACTAAGCGGGTTGTATGAGAGCAGTAAAGAGTATAAATTCATGAAAACATCTCACTTCCAGGGAATGATTACCAGTACGACTCCCAGGGGAGTACGTTTGATGTACCTCTTGAAACCAGGCTTATCTGTGTCCGTCAGAGGAATATCTGCGAGGGCTTCTGAGGCAATGTAGGTCATGTATTCTGCTCGGTGCAGCATTGTGCGAATTTCTCCCGGGCACTGAGAGACAGGGCTATGGGTTAAAATGTTAGATAAGGTTTTGGGGTGATCACGAGGGAGGGGAAGCTCACCGACCCATCTGGAGTGAAAGCTCAAGTGCTATTTCATCCGACACGTCTCTGAACTCATCCTATGGGTGAGTGTGTGTGGTCAAGCCAAACTTGTACATGTCTGAGCCGTAAGAACGCACCATAAATTTGCGACCGATATCTACTCTTTCTTTCAAAGGAACCTTGCGCCAAAGTTTATGGGCTTTAGATGCATTTTTAATTGCACCATCCAAGTCTGAGTAGGAAGGATAAGAGCGAGAAACTAAAGGCTTTTGTGAATGAGGACTGATTGTGGTTTGCATGATGATGGTGGAATTTGGCAGACTCACAGATCTTATCTTAAAGGTCACGTGTCGAACGCGTATGCGTGTAACTTAAGAACTACAACCCAGTACAAACCATTCAATATGCTCGCACCCTCTGTCTTCTCAGGCCCCGGCTTTGACTTTTCAAATGAACTACGGTGATCATATTTTTGTCGACTTTCGCGAATTCCTCCTTACTTGCTCTGACAGTAATAACTTCATGTCTGAAAAGGGCGTACGGCTTCCCAAAGCCACAAGTACAGGAACAACCATCGTTGGATGTCTTTTCAAAGATGGGATAGTTCTCGGCGCAGATACGCGAGCGACGGAAGGCGACATCGTCGCAGATAAGAACTGTGAAAAGGTACTGACGCATGCCTATTCACTTTGTTTAATTGAGTTTCACCGCGTCTTCGTTAGATACATTACATTACAGACTCCATCCGATGCTGTGGTGCAGGAACAGCTGCAGATACAGAATTTACGACCGCCCTCATCTCTTCCAATATGGAGTTGCACGCTCTGTCAACAGGGAGGAAGCCCCGTGTGGTGACAGCGATGACGATGTTGAAGCAGATGTTATTCAGGTAAACATCGGAATTTTACGTTAATTATTAAAAATTCTAATTTGCTTATTCTTTAAGGTATCAAGGCCATGTCGGCGCCGCGCTTGTTCTTGGGGGCGTTGATGCCACAGGACCCCAACTCTTCACAATTCACCCTCACGGATCTACAGACAAGCTGCCATACGTCACCATGGGCTCAGGTAGTTTAGCTGCCATGGCCGTGTTTGAAAGTGGTTGGAAACCTAACATGGAGGTCGGATTTTAACCATACTTTCTTCCATTTGTGTCTAATTTTCCATCAGCGTGAGGAGGCTTTGAACCTGGTGAAAGCCGCCATTTCCGCGGGTATTTTTAACGATCTTGGCTCAGGATCTAACGTCGATGCTTGCATCATCACTGCAGCGCAGACCGAAATGCTTCGGAATGTGGAGATGCCTAACCAGCGTGTACAGAAGGAAAGGAAGTATGGTTTCAGAAGGGGAACTACCGCGTGGAAGACAGAGAATGTTAGAAGTCTAATTATTAGCGAGGAGACAACGCTGGTTGGTGGAGATGCCATGGATACAACATAGAAATATCAAAATGAATACATTTGTGTGCACGTGCCAGCTCTGGATGATCACTGATCGAAAACTGATCAGAACTTGAAGTCAGTACTACCAGTTCAATGACCAGAACCAAGGTATTTCAGTTGTATCTTATCCTAGTGGTTCCAATACTCATAACTATTGTAGAAAAAGGCTCCCAAGCGACAAGGTAAAAAGGATGATGCCTACCGCACCGATATACTCGATAAATCCGACATGGAAAATGAGCGCTTCACTGCCTACTACAAAGCGCAAAATATAGTTTCAGAAGATGAATGGGAGACCTTTATGGGTTCTTTTCGACAGCATCTTCCTACCACTTTCCGTGTAGCAGGCAGTCGACAGTGCATATTTCTTGTTGCTCAAGCCTGGCTGCCTTGACTCAATACATATTTACAGGATAGCAAACTCTCTCAACGAGACTATCAAAAATACGCACGTACCGAGTCTCAGCAATGTTGTCTTTGAGGGCCAACGAATTCCACCGCCTGTTCAGATCCCGTGGTACGTCTCCTTTTGCAATCGTTTGCTTGTCTGAGTTCTACGAGGTATCCGGATGGGCTCGCATGGCAATTCAACGTACCCAAGAAAGTCCTGCGCAGGTCGGAGGAATTTAAAAAGTTCCATTCGTTCCTGGTATTCGAGACCGAAGTTGTACGCATGTCGTTATATGATGTCGTTTTGGTCTCCTCGATTGAGCATTTTCAAGGGAAATATATCTAGACAGGAGGCAGTCAGCATGCTTCCCCCACTCTTTCTGGATGTCTTATCCCATCACAAGGTATGCTATTCTACTTTTCTGGTCTTCCAAAACCTAATAGGCATATCCTCAGGTCATGGACATGTGCGCGGCACCAGGATCAAAAGTAGGTCGTTTTATTTTGATTGTAGCTCTCTATTCTAGATACTTCTCCAACTATAGACGGCCCAACTTCTGGAGGCTCTTCATGTACAGGATTCCCTTACGGCAACTGCAATACCGTCCGGACTGCTGTTGGCTAACGACAGCGACAACAAACGTACCCACCTACTGATCCATCAGTCGGCACGTCTCCCTAGTCCGGCTCTCATGGTTACGAATCTCGACGCTTCTATCTATCCTGTCTTGAAAGTTGCCTCTGCGGAAGGGCAGAAGCTGGACCAATTGCGATTCGACAGAATACTATGCGACGTGCCTTGCAGTGGCGACGGAACCATCCGCAAAAATATTGGAATTTGGAAAACCTGGCAGCCCATGGACGGGAACGGTTTACATGTGTTGGTCATTTGATCGCTCTCTGTTTCCAACGAGAATAAACTTGCTTGCAGTTTACAGCTTCGAATTCTCCAGCGAGCAATGAAACTTCTGAAGGGCGATGGAAGGATTGTATACTCGACCTGTTCTTTGAATCCTGTCGAAAATGAAGCCGTTATCGCCGAAGCCTTGAAAGCGAATGCTGGTGGGTGCCCTCCCCTCTTTCGGTGGACCTTAATGACTACTTATTAGATTTCTACCTGGTCGATGTTTCCTCGAGATACCCGGAACTGAAGCGGAGACCGGGGTTGACGACATGGCGCCCTAGCGTTGATCGTGAAATAACGACATCGTATAAGACTTACCAAGATTTCTTGAGTTCGCCCCATGCACAAGCCAATACAAAGCTGACAGAAGGTCATTGGCCACCGAAAGAGTTTGAATCTCTTAATCTTCCCCGATGGTCCGTTGTGTGTCATTCGCATCCAGCAACTAACAATTTGCAACATCCACAGCTTGAGGATATACCCTCATCTCCAAGACTCAGGTGGTTTTTTTATTGCTGTGCTGGAGAGAAGGTTGCAAGGTGTAAATGCATCTGGTGTAAACACAAGCATCAAGTATGTTGCTAGGTGTTCGGCTACCTAAGAAAGGACTAAGCTCTCACAGGGAACGGAAGCGAGAGGCAGAATATCCAGAAGAGACCCCTGAAACCAAAAAACCCCGGCTAACGGACGATCACGTCATATTGGAACCAGCTGATATTTCCGCCGAGGTAGCAGAAACTCAAAATATGGAAATGGAACCAAAAGCTGAGGAAGATCGATCTGCCCAAGAATATTCATCAAAAAAGGGGGACAAAGGGGACAAAAGAAAGGCTGCTGGAGGTGGCGGTTCCTTCAAGGAGCAGCCTTATACTTTCTTAGCTCCAGAAGATCCCGTCCTTCTGAACTGCATGTGAGCCGAACAATCTATCCTTCATTCAAGTTGCTTTCTAATTTATCATTCCAGGGAGCGACTATCCCTCAATTCTAAATTTCCGTCATCCAACGTGCTTGTTCGAAGTCCCGGAGGGGACGCTGTACGTTCGCTGTATCTAACGAACGATATAGTTAAGGCTGTGATTGAGAACAACGAATACGCCCGTATGCGGCTCATGGCTGCTGGAACAAAGGTGTTCACAAAGCAAGATGCTGGAAAAGGCACCGATCCCCAGTTTCGTGTCCTTGGAGAAGGCCTGCCGGTTATTCTGACTTATGTAGATCCATCTACGATCATTACAGCCGATTTAGCTTCGCTCAAGACTTTGGTTCAATCGTACTATCCACTATGTTCATCATTCACAGAACCATTCAAAGCCATTGTCGAAGCTCGACGTAAGACCTGGTTGTATTTCCTAACTTATGCTCATCTCCTCATCACCAGCTATTGGAAGCCACGTTGTTCGTTTCCCTCCTGAGAAATCGGACAATGGGACGTAAGTACTCACAGAATGTGTCGGCGACCTATTCAAAGTATTGATGTGCGGTTACAGAATTACGAATGAACTTGTGCTACCCATTTGGAAGTCCAATGTTTCTTTAACATTGATGATGGACAAAAAGGCAAAAAGGTCCTGTCAACATTTACTGACCGACCACATGTTGAGCGACTCATCCATCGTTCTTCTAGTGCACTTAGTCTCCGTCTGTTTGGAGCGGACATCACCACGGCAGGGCTCGAAGTTGCTCAGTGGAAGTCTACCGCTGCTACTCCGGATCGCGCATCCTCGTCACTTAGAGCGGATGTGAACATCGAAAGCGACAGTATCACTGTTGATTCATGATATAATGTTGTAGTATAGCAATTATATGATTTTGCCAGCGTAGTAGATTGTAAGATTGATTACGACAGCAGTTGATTAAGAAAATTAAAAAGATGTGAGGACAGATCGTAGCCACTGGTTTTTTTCTATGCGTGGACGGAATTCTTCCAAACAGCTTCTCAGCTCCATGACCTGTGATTCAGGATTTTGACTATCATCACCAACCATAATGATATCATCCCCATCTCTCATTGGACCTCGGGAGGACCAAGTACGAAGAAATTCCTCCATGATCTGAATGCCTTCTTCTGTGACTTCTGCAGTAACATCATCTTTCGCTTGGTTTTGATCTACAAAAAGGTCAGTAGACAAACAGGACACAAAACGGGACAAATACCGTGTCCAAAATCTTCAAGTTCATCGGCTTTTCTTTTAGCAAGCTATTATTCCTGGATCAGAAATGGAGAGCACAAACTGGTAAACCTTACTTTCACCACATTTTCAGGGAAGTTGGCAAGTTCGGCGACGTGAATACCGAAACTCTGGTCAGAAATCCCTGCTCAAGTATTTGAGCGATTCTCTGAGAGGAATTCAAGCCCACCCACCTGGCTCTACCTTATACAGGAGGGTTATATCATGGTCCTGCGATCCCTTCCCAGTTGAGGTGACATGCGCTACAACATGGAGGTTGTTCACATGTGGGAGCTGCTGGTCAAGAGCTGTGAGCTCGTGGAAGTGCGTAGCAAAGAGACAGAATGCGTGAATCTCCGATGCAATGTGTCTGTGTCTACGGTTCAGGACTGCAAAATAGGAGGGTGGATTATGGCCCTCACTCAGAGATTGCCCAGGCAAGCCCGAATCCGTCGTAAGTGGAAGTCCCTGCAGAATACGTCAGCCCATAAGAAAGGCTATTAACAATGACTCCACCTCGTCCAAGTTCGTCAATGATTATGAGAGAATCCTTAGTCGCAGACTGTCAATCTGTTAGCGATATTAGGTGTGCTTCCGCAATCCGCACACACCCGAAGGATCGTGGCAGTTTCTAGCATCTCAGCCATAAAAGTAGAGACACCCTTCAATTGACTATCCCCAGCGCCTACTCTGCATAAAATGGAGTCGAAGATAGGAACTTGAGCTTCGGAACAGGGGACGAAACAACCTGTTTGCGCCATTAAGGCTATCACACCAACCTACAAGAATTGATATGCATGGATGATAACAAATGGAGGATACAGACTTGGCGAATGTATGTGGATTTTCCACCCATGTTTGGCCCAGCTAAACGGGAGTCACACATGTCATATGTGGACTGAATGGGTCAGGACGCACTTATAATATGAAACTCGCTTTTGTCTGCATGTTTGGAATACTTGATGACAATCTTCTGGACATGGGGTGTGCACCCACCTTTGATCATCTCAACGTCATTGGGAATGAACGAGATATCGTCTTGAACTTCCAGGCAAGGGTGCCGTGCGTCTCGAAGGATAAGACTCCCCGAACCTATTTGGGGTTCATCTTAGTTCAAGGAGGAACTCGGAGCCACACGTGTTAAAGAACCTTTCTCAATGACCTTCGGCTTCACATACGCTTCGGGAGCATTCACAGACACATGCGCAAGGCTGCCGCAAACCAGCGTCATTACATACGGTCCATGGCCACGATTGACTTACCTCAGAATTACGTCAAGATGGGCAATCACATTGTCCAACGATTCCAGTACAGGAGTGTATGTTGCTGAAGCTAGATGAGCAAAAGGCCGCTAGAGAGACCTTGCAGCATACCTGCTATGTTCACGACCTCCTTTACCAACCCACTCTGTGTCCGGTTATAGTTCTGTGAAAATTCTGCAAAATCCTCGGCAAGGCACTTGAGTTTATGTGTCCTAAAGAAAACGCCGCTCTTAGTTTGCCCTATTTCCGTGTACTTCTTTGACAGCCCCTTTGCATCCTGCAAGGGACAGTTTCAGAACTAGATACGAGATATTGTGTTGAGTCTTACATTCTTCGTCAGCCTGAAAACATACCCATAAACTTGATTGTTCTCCAGATGAAGCTTTTTATCCAGCTCCAAGTCGAGGTCACGGCCGACTTCATGATGTTCTGCATCTAAGTTATCTCGGACCTACGTCTGAATGTCAGGCCCTGTTGGGATGGAGCCGTTGGACATACCTTGGTCAGTTTATCTGCCAGCTCCTGCAATCTGGGATCGTAGTCTGGCTTGATAATGTAGTTGTGATTATCCAGTTCGTTAAGATCGATTGTTTGTTCGACCATCTCTGCGTACTTTCCAAGATTTGCTTGGTATTCCTGTCAAACAAGTGAGTGAATATTATTGCTGAAGGGTGGCACCTCAACCTTCATAAAATCCAGGTAAACTACTTCTACCAGCGTGGCAAACTCTTTCTTATCCGTTTGTACACCCTCAAGCGCCTCGATCATTCCAGGAAGCTATGAATAGTATAAGATATCCAATGCACAAAAATATGCAAACCTAATGCAGACTTTGATGACGACCTGATATACCCGGACGACGTCTTCCAGTGTGGCCACCGACTTTTGGAACCGCTTGCTAAGGCGGTGCATATCCGGCATAACTTTCATAAACTCATCCTAAGCACCACATAAGCCTCCGCCATTCCAGGGAACGTAGATAACGAACCTGGAGCGTTCTTCGTGTGTTTGTGTCTTCCACGAAGGTTTCAACTAGATCCTGCCTTTTATCTAGCGAAACACCCAGTTCATTCAAGGCATAAGGAATGGGACGGGAGTGAACGTACGGATTTCATGCAAATTGACGAGGGGTTGTTTCAACCATGTTCCAAGAAGCCTGGCCCCTTGTGCAGTTTTGCACTTGTTCAGCAGTCCTAACAAGGTAGTATTGCGAGTCATCGTGCCCTAAACATAGGCAAAGTCAAGAAACTGAATAGCTGCAGATAGCAACCTACAGTGTTCCCTGGTGCTTCTGTCAGGTTTAAAGCCTTCAAAGCGCTGGCATCCAGCTTCATAAACTGGGAGAGGTCGTGAGTACGAAGAGAGTATGTTCCATGATTTGATGGGTCAGAAAGGAGAGAAAGATAAGTTATTAGTGCAGAAAGGGCTGAAGGAGCCGTGGGAAGAGAAAGTTCGGCTGTGTGGCACTAGTGGTTAGATATACGAAGCAGATAAGGAAGAAGACACACGAATGGTCACCGTAGTATCGGCTGATGATGACAGGGAGACTGAAGTTGGTTTCAGTAGGCGGGGCACGTCGTCTGCGATATTTTTTGCGGTAAATTCGCCTGGATAATATGAGAGGAAAATGTGATGGAGCATTATAGGGGCATACTTGGCTTTCTCTCAGAAACGACAACTCCGCATCGGTCAAGTACTGCCTTGAGCTTGTTGAGGTCGATATCACGGTCAGTGGTTCCAGACGTAGTGCCAGTTGGAACGATGGCTTCCTTCACAGACAGCTGGATAATGAGTGACTAAACAGTGACATTGTCGTGATGTCGAATTGATTTAAGGCAAAGAGAAATGGTGTACCTCGGTATTTGAAAAGAGGTCATTGTCGACGAAGTCAGCGACACCAAGCTGCCGAACGCTGGTATCCGCAAATGCAACACCAACGGTCTTAAGTTTTGTTTTGCCCCCAGAAGGGGCAGAAGCGAGTTTTATGGCTATGACAACCGGAGCTGACAGAAGGTCAGAGTTAACAAAAAGGAGGTCTTCGACTTCTTGTAAATTTCCGGGCGATGCCTGAGGTCCATTGACGGTGAGCACCAGATCAATATGTTTTAGCTTGGATTCATACCTCTTTATCTAAACGAAACTTGGAGCACTTCTTACCCTGACCAGGGTCAGGAACCCATATTTCGACGCGTAGTTGCTTGACTGTCAGGGCTTCCCTGAGCAACATCTGGGCGACGCTAGCTTTGAGGGAAACGCTGGGAAGGCCAGTAGTCCGCCCGCCTGCACCAAGGTACTTGATAACAGAGTTGGTACGATATGTGTGCTGGGCAACAAATAAAGCATCTGGACCGTATACTGCATAGAATGCATCGCCGCCTGTGCGGTGGAAAAGACGAAGAGTGCCAGTTTCTGGGGATTTGGGTGGTAGTTTGGCAAAAAATGAAATGAAGCCTGGGTCAGTGGTTTGATCTGTGGTGGTGGTTAATGAGAGAGATATACAAGTATTTGTTTAATACCAGCCAAGTCATTGTCTTCATCCTTTTCTTTTCCGTACATTAGTGCCATTGTTGTTATAAGTTGTCTTGAGTCGACATCAGTGACGCGCCTTTTATTTCAGATGTCACCTCACGTGATCGTACATGTCACAGAAAGGCTTATGTAAACTAATCGAAGATTTCATTTTGCTAGTCCACGGCTAGAAAACCCTCACCATGTCCATGCAAATTTTTGGCGATCAGGTCTGTACATTCCTGTTTGCGATGTGCGCATGGAGTAAGATATTATATTTTCGTATACAGGCAACTGAGGAGAAGGCTGAAAATGCGCGTCTCTCATCCTTCGTCGGCGCTCTGGCACTGGGAGACCTCGTGAAATCGACCCTTGGTCCGAAAGGGATGAACAAAATCCTCCAGTCTGCATCAACGGGAGATATCAACGTCACTAACGATGGTGCAACAATACTTAAAGCAATCCAGCTCGATAACGCCGCCGCCAAGATCCTCGTCAATATTTCTAAAGTGCAGGATGATGAAGTCGGGGATGGAACGACAAGCGTTACAGTCCTAGCTGCTGAGTTGTTGAGAGAGGCGGAGAAGCTTATTGCACAGAAAATTCATCCACAAACAATCGTGGAGGGGTTCCGGATTGCAAGCCTTGTGGCTTTGAAATCTCTGGAGAGTGCTGCTATTGATAATCGGTTAACATCAGTTACTATCGATAGCGTATTCGTCTGATCATCTGATAGCTCGGATCCCGTTGTCTTCCGGCAAGATTTGTTCAACATCGCGCGAACGACATTATCTTCAAAAGTGCTTGCACAAGACAAAAATTATTTTGCTAATCTTGCCGTCGATGCTGTTCTCCGACTAAAGGTATGATATGGGCAAATAACTGTATTTCAATGTTGACATGATGCATACAGGGATCGATAGACCTCGAACATATCCAGATTATCAAGAAGGTGGGCGGAAAGCTCACCGATTCATATCTCGACGAAGGTTGGTTCACTCAAGTCATAGAAGACCTACGATTGTAACTAGGCCACTCTTAGGTTTCATTCTCGACAAATCCATTGCCGTGAATTCACCCAAACGGCTAGAAAATGCCAAGATTCTCGTCGCCAACACATGTCAGTCAAGACATGACATTGTCTAACGATATCTAATAGAAACATGTATAGCAATGGACACGGACAAGATCAAGGTCTTTGGGGCCAGGGTCAAGGTGGATGGAACGGGGAAACTTGCAGAGCTTGAGCGTGCAGAGCGGGTGGGTGGCCTGTGCCTATCTTGTGAACCGACTAACATACATATCAGGAAAAAATGAAAGCCAAAGTAGATGCTATCGCTGCTCATGGAATCAACTGCTTCGTGAACCGACAGCTAATCTACAACTACCCTGAATCACTCCTAGCAGAGAAGGGCATTATGGTTATTGAACATGCCGATTTTGAGGGAGTGGAGCGACTATCGCTTGTGACTGGCGGCGAGATTGCAAGTACGTTTGATCGACCGGACCTGGTGAAACTAGGACATTGTGAGTTGATTGAGGAGATCATGATTGGCGAGGACAAGGTATGTGGCCGGCATTGAGATCTTTGTCACCAAGACATGAAGCGTACGTTTAGCTCATCAAATTTTCCGGTGTCGCTGCGGGCGAGGCCTGCACTGTCGTGCTTCGTGGCTCCACAAATCAGATGGTTGACGAGGCAGAACGATCACTGCACGATGCCCTTTCTGTGCTATCACAGACCGTGAAAGAAACTCGGACTGTTCTCGGAGGCGGCTCTTCGGAGATGCTTATGAGTTGCGCTGTTGAGGAAGAGGCGCGGAAGGTCCGCGGCAAAAAGGCAATTGCTACAGAGGCATTTGCCCGAGCACTTAGACAGATACCAACAATCCTAGCCGACAACGCTGGATATGATTCATCTGACCTTGTTACAAAGTTGAGGGCTGCACATTACGAAGGTCAAGTAGACGCAGGGCTTGGCAAGTAACCTTTTGTGTATTCTCATGGACCGTGTCACTTACCACAATTCTAGACATGGATCAGGGGACGATTGGGTCAATGAGAAAGTTGGGTGTTACCGAAAGCTACAAGCTCAAGCGACAAGTGATCCTCAGCGCAAGCGAGGCTGCAGAGATGATCATCCGGTATGTGTTGATTCGCAGTGGGGTATGGCAGTGATTTATCTTCTTTTTTTTTGCAGCGTGGATGATATCCTACGGGCGGCACCACGGAGACGTGAGGCAGTGTAACCAAGGTTAGGCAGGCTCGCAGCGGTAAATAGCTCTAAGCTGTGGAAGAGAACGAATTATTCTACCAGATCAGTAGGCTATAGTGGCAACTGTATTATGAGCTTGCGCTAACCTAGGCGGCAGCATAAACAAGAAAACAGAGATTGTCAAAGGTCTATCGTTCTGAAAATAGGTGTAATATGTAATTGCCAATTTTCTCTGTTCACGAATTCCGCCATATTCCGATGCGTGGCAAACAGTAAAGACCGAGATGTCCGTAAGTAAGAAATGCAACCCAATCTCCTGGCATCGCAACTGAGACATAAATATGAATTACTCGTTGCATGCTCATTGTGATTCATGAGAGCTTGAGTAGATGGATAGTAAATCAGTTGGTTAATCATGTTTTCAACTTTTCATCGACATCATTCAATCGCGGCGCGTCGGGATATCTATTATTAGCGCTCCGACTCGGATTCGGTTCATCGACACCTGCAAGAGTGCTTAGTTCCGCTACGAAACTACAAGGCTGCTTCGGAAATAGCCAGTTGCGGTGTGCACCCATGGTTCAACAAGATTTTCGAAGCAGTTGAGGAATGGGCAGCGTATGAGAGCGTACATACTTACCTTTGAACATGCTGGCCAGGGACAGATCCAGGATTGATCAGATGGTCCCGAATCAGCCCATCTTGTGTCGGCGTGTTCGGGTTGTTCAAATGATCCAGCCTTGAATCAAAAAGAAGCCGTCAACTCCTCGCCTTAGGCTTCCCGCACTTATCATGGCATCGGGTGATTTTTCATCACTCGATTCCACGAATTTGTATGAACACCATCCGTCTTTTGTTTCAGCACGAAGAGACCAACATCGTCTTCCCAGTCCATATCTCGAAGCGGAGACTGACAGTCTTGTTCCACCCCATAGTGGTGTGCAGCCCCTTCCAAAGGGTGCCATGGATACTACGCGTACCCCTTCCCTAGCTCATCACCCTGTAAGTTTCATCCTCGCTACTCATCAGAGCACTTCGATTTGCCAATGTCAGGATGCCTCCAATCCGGCTAAGGAGCGACTATATACGCCGCCTTCCTCTCCCTCACAACGCCTTCTCAAGGCAGAAACGCCCTCCCAGGTCCAGTTTGCTACTTATCCAGATAACGATTTCCCCCCTTCCCCCCCTGGTATGCCAACCCTTCCGTACACTACCTTGTCGGTTTAACGATCGTTTTTAGCTCCTCTGATTAACGACCAATTCAAGGAAGGGTGGGTGCCTCTGCCCATGCAGCCCTGGTTTTGGATTCCTTTGGTCGTCATTCTGATTCTCGGGGCGATCGGGCTGGAGATAGCCTTGCATTTCAGCAAGGTGAACCAGGGTGAGTGACTGCTTCGTTGTTATGCGAGAGAAGTATAACGAGTGCCCGTAGGTTGGTCAACACGCAGCGACATAGGAGTTGGGACAAATATACTGCATTATGTCTACGTGTGTTCCAGTACCGGGAGGTTCAAGTCGACTTACTCATCCTTTAATTTTGGTAGACATTACCACCAGTTGTGTTAGCTGCCATAGTGGGTCCTGTCTTGTCTGTCCCTCTTCTTGGAGTGCTTAACCTGTACCTTATTCACTAGCTTGTAGCGATGTGGGCATGGACAGATATTGAGATCAAGAAGATGCAGGTTAGGTTTTGGCCTTGATCTCTGATGCTTTCGCTTACTTTTCGCAGCCTTACATTGACCTGGTTCGCGGCGATTCTCCCCCAGAGCGAAGTCTTTTGTTAGACTACACCAGAATAAAGTACTGTCCTTACTGTTCCACCTTTCCGAAATTCTCACAAACTTCTCTAGTAATTTTACAGTATGGACGAACGCAGCAACCAACAAGCACTATCTCGTTGCGCTCGCCAGTCTTATGGTTTTGCTATCACTAACTTTTCAGCCCTTGGCAGCGGCGCTTTTGGTGGTCAAGGACATATGGCGGCAGGAGCCTGGTGTGTTGTTTGCAATTCATGTGTCCCTGTTTCCCGAACCTATGAGTTATGACAGATGTTACTCTCAACAACTTAGGCGCGATAGGGTTGAATCAGAATGCCCAATTTGCTGACTTGACCTGTTCGCCCTTCTTTTTTCACTATCGTTATTATCTCATGACAAAATTTATTCTTCATGAACAGCATTTGTCACTGGTGCTGGTTATGCCTCAGCATGGGTGCTCTACAACCTTTCACAACCGCCATTCATTAAGGTCCCATATACTGTTGCGCCGTTCCAGGTTTGTTGCCCTCATCTTATTTGAAGGGATCTGAAGGATTATGGAGTAGTTACCTAGGAACTTGGCGTCGAACGGGACCGTAGCTGCAAATACTACTGCACTGAAGAGCGACCCGGGTTGTCAGCGCGTTGATGTATGTATCTGTTTCTGCTTTGCAGTTATACTGATGTGAATATGTTATAAGGTACAAATGACACAACGGACAGATATTCCCGGCTGGATCAATTCTGCTAACTTCAATGGTTGTTCGATTACTTGGCTGGTAGATAAAAATTCATCCGATCTTTTTGGTATTAGTATTTCTTCGATGTTGTGTTTGGTATTTGATCAACCCTTCCCCCAGGTGCTGATATACCTACCTGTAACCCACCAATGCCTCCGCAATTCAATCCAGTCATCTTCTGGTTTTTCACGTGTGTTGTTTGGTTGTGCCTACTAGATCGCTAATTGACCATGTTACATTCAGATATAACCCCTCTCCAAAATCTTCAGCAACCTTCTGTTTTCCCTCCTTCTCCCTGTGGGAGGTTAATGTGAACGTCGACCTTGCCACCGGCAACCTTACAAAGGTCACGGAATTGCGGCCCTTTTCATCTTCCTCCAACTTCTCATCACTCTCCGCCAACGTCACAGGCGCACCACTCAATGGTCGCGCATACAACGGAATAATGTTCAATTTGACAAATCCGACTGAGTTTATACTTGCCAGAGAGAATGCCACTCAACTACAGCTCCCTGCCGCAGTTTACCAGGCTGCCGTGCAGAGCCCGGAGGGAGTATCGGGAAGTTTTGACAATAATCGATATACTGACCTATCGACGCAAGTTTACGTATGCCCGTTTACTTTTTTATGTTTGTTTGAATTTTGATTGGCCTGTTTCTCAAGCTTGTGTATCTCTCACTTGTCGCCAAAACGGTGTACTTTTTACCCTCCACTGAACCCCTCACTATGCAACTCAAGACCGTAAAGAAGCGTGTTTTGTTGAGGCATGCACACAGCACCACCCTCACACTATATTCGCTAACATTATCCTACCAGCAGCACTGCCGTGCATCTTCTCGCAGTCGCCCTGCTTCTTCTCGCTTTCTTCGGTACTGTTGTTCATCTGTTCCATCGTGCAGACCGACGCCGTCTCCGTCTCCATCTCAGACTTATTCCCGGAACAATCGCCTCTGCTGTCGCCCTCGGGGCAAGGACTGGTATGGGGGACCTGCTTGACGGACGTCATGACCCGAAGGATGTATCGAAAGCGCTCCAGAATAGGAAGTTTAGGATAGACCCGCAGTCTATGAAAATAATTATGGAAGGCGAGGAGGGATATGGTTATGCTGCTAGTCCGGAAGTGAGCAGACGTAGATCGATTTTCGCCACATTGCAGGGGCAACGGCCTATTCGGATATTCTCGAAACCTCTCGCAGTCCCGAATACTCCCGAGACTTCCCTTTGAATTATTTTTTCTAGTATAGAGGGCGCAGGTCCAAGGGCCATTTACAGTGGTTATGGTACTAAAGGAGTCTGGTTGCTTCATGCAAAATAGACAAAATAAATTTATTTTGCATCTATTTATTGGAACTTGGAAAAATAACAACGTCAATCAAGAATAGTACAAACAACGCTGTGAACAAACTTCTCAAGCTTACAGATTGCTCTCTAACCTTTTTCTCTCCAACAGTTGCTGCCGTGGCACAACTCCAACCTTCGTTCCTATACACCTGCTATCCAGCTTTTGAAAATGTCGTTTTGCTTAACTCTTGCATTTATCCTCGCTATTTCGCTAGCGGGTGTTGTGCACGCTGGTAGTTCCTGTGTAGCTTTTGACATCAACTGGAATCTGCTAGCATTCGGGTTCAATGGCAAGGATTATAATGCTGGCACTTTGGATACTTGGACAACCGGTGTGTTGAAGCCTTGTTTATTCTCAGTTGTCACTGATGTTGCGAGGTACACTAGGCACTGCGACGGATATTACTACCTCAGGCCGGCCGTAAGTGAAATTCTTAACTACACATGCTGATGGACAACCATATTCCATACTTATAGCCCCTTTAATGGCTCCAACGCAACCTGTTACCTGTCTCAAGTATGTCCTTGTAGTATCGCCAATTCATGGTTCATACAATCTTCCGTCTTCAGTATACCAACGCAATATACATCATGGGTGCTGATTCATCCAATCCGTCTTCTATATATATCTATGATGCATCCGCAAAGTCGTGGTCAGCACAGTCCGTCAATACGAATGGGTTTGACCCTACCTCGTTTGGAGCCATCTTAGACCATGACACTAACGTCTTCTGTGTGTATTTTCGGAGCACCTTTGATTTCTTGCTGATTACAGTCTTCTGTTAGACGCTCTTTCCAAGGGCGAGTTGTTTTCCCTTGACATGGCCCTTATGAAAGTCGCCAACTCGACCGCCTTGTCTTGGGTTGACGTCCAGAAGCTGTCTTTCAATACGGCCAACTACGAGCCCGTTATGGCGCTAGCTCAGAACCATGTGCATTTCCTTGATGTTCCAGGTGTTGCCGCCGGTAGTGCTATGATCTTCGTTATCCACTGTGTGTCGTATTCCTTCCATTGGCGTGATCCTGTTGATTTTATAATACCAATCCAGTTTCGTACTTGCAACCACAGCCCCAATTATATGGCAATTTCCCAGCTACTCATGGACAAGCGACGTCATTCTTTAAAGACACTGGAGTGCGTTCAGGCGACGCTTATATCACGGTTGCTTTGCTGAATCTGCGCCCCTTACATACTAGGTTCAGCAAGAGTTTGCGTTCATTCCCGATGACGGATCCGCAACATATGTTATCAATGTTGAGGTCAGTTGGAATCGTTTGCTATGATTCAGGTGGTTGCCCAACTCCGTTTGCAGACGAACACAACTCAAACCCTAAAAGGGCCACCCGTCAAAGATCCAATGGCGACTTACTTCGCTTCCACGGGCGCTCTGGTGCAACTCTCAGCGTCGGGATCTGTTTCCTACCTCCCATATACCCCTGGCTCCACTTCTGCGAGCGCTTCCGCCTCGTGGAGTGTCATTAGCAAGCTACCATCTGCGACCCCGTCAGGAAAAGGGAATGTAACCAGTTCTTCAACTAGTACAGCTGCAGGTGCAAGCTCGACGAAGAGTGGGTCGGGCGGATCATCAGGAAAAGGATCGAGCGGCGCTGTATCACTCGGTACATCAGTTAGCTGGGGGATAGGAGGTGCACTGTTATTCAGCATGGTTGCTTCATTGCTTTGATCTCCCACATAATATGGTATTCATGTTCAGACACCGATATTCTTATTTATCTTTCACACCGACGCTGCATTTTAGCATTCGGAATTACATTGCACTAGGCGCTTGTAATGGACAGTTATAGATCATTAGTAACAATTCGAGTAAGAGGATTATTGGTACTTGCCAGGAGTGACTCCAAATTATCGGACGTCCGAATTTACGCGTACTCACGCGTCTGAATTGTTGTATCTGTGCTGTATTCACGGTTTCTCTTCTCTGTTCCTCGCTAGTCTTCTGGCCCTCCTTTTTGAAGCCTTCCTTCGCTTACGATCACTCTACACGCGAACGGCTGAGCCTTCTCATTTGATCCTTTTCACCTCACGACATCCTTGATGACAGAAGAGATTGACTGCTCCATGTCCGAGTCAGCACTCTCGATCAGCTCTGCTACAGCCTCCCAAAATGAAGATTGGGATAGCTCGCTCGCTCTCTCAGAGCCACGATCATTGGGACACTTATCCGCGACTACTCTACGCAACTCCATTACATTCCCAGTAAACGATGCTACTCCAGGTAGACCAGCAATAGGTGAAACTGGAAGCCGCGATGCTCGGGGGAAACGATCCCTGAGCGAATTAATGAGGCTACACGTCGAAAAGGGGACAAACTCCAAGTTCAGTCAAGAGGAGGCCTCTCGAGTGGCAGATGTGTTGGGTCAGTGGGTGAGTGTTGTACGTGATTTTTTCACTTCTAGTTTATGTTTAATTTTTGTCTAAATCCCACGTTGCGTGGGACGTGTCTGACTCTTCTGCTAGATAAATGCTTCCTCTTCCCCTTACGAGAGCGAAGACGATTTCTTCTCTCGATCGCAGGATGACCTTTCCATGCTATCCAAACGATCTGCAACCCCAGCAATTGAAGCTCGCCCTCGTGGGCAAAGTGAAAGTGCCAGCTTGCGACACACAGGCTCGATAGATTTTATGAAGTCATAGATGAAGGGAGCCCATCTCTGCACTTTGCCTGCTGCTTGTTTCCTGTTTACAATTTGCTTATCCACTGCCCTCACCCACATTCACATCCACCCAAATCTGTTTATGTATCTTCTAATGATCTTTCATGCCAATGACACGAATACTCATGACTACTACAGCCCTGCATATATACTTTACACTTCTGACAATAGAACATCCATATTTCCTGTAGAAATAGTGTGCTGGTGCTGCATATGCCACACTAGGCATGGTGCAGTGTCTGGAACCTTGAAATTAGTTGAATAGATCCCAAAAATGAAAAATTAGAGTTAGTTAGCTCCAAGTGCTTGAATTGTGCTTTTTCAAGTCTGTTTTACCATTTCATTTGTGCCATGGTATGTGTTTCTAGCATTTTGACTATTGACTGGTTGAAACTCTTGTGTGCTTTTTGAATTTTCGTTCTCTGTGATTGAATCACAGTTTCTTGACACCAATTTATTGTTTAATCAATAATATTGTGTTGTTCCTTGCAGTTGAACTGCAAGGAACAACCATCTTTCCACTGGCATTTGATACATTTTACATTTGAAGATTTCAAAGAAGTCACGTGTGCCAAATATCAACATCTCTTGGGGGGGAGGGGGGGGGAGACTCCAAACCAGATGCTGAGAGGAAATGAGAAAAATGCTATGTTAAATCAGAATAGTTTCGATTCTGTGCTTTATCCTATCACATGCCACTTCATCCCAAACCTTATTTTTTTCACTATTTCCTTCAGTGACTGCCAAAACTTGCAGTGGCAGTTTGGTCCTGTTTGGCTGTGGCACTAAAACCTCTACCAAAAATCAACCAAAAATTGCTGAAGTACACGTATATGTATAACTGCAGGACACAATTACTGTCATGTCCTTGTGACTGTGCAGAATTATAGAAAGGTATATAAGAAGTAATTGTAAGTAGCAAAAGTTCAAAAACCACTACCACTACAATGCAGCATCAATTAGTTGTTCAAATACTCACCACCCTCAATGGAGACCACAATGCAACCATCTATGACTTGGTTGTACAAACACTGTGAAGCCAAGGACCTACCCACATCTGCCACCAAAGGTCCATCCTGGACAATGTGCTCTCTGCCAAAATGTGCTAAGCTCTTTTGTAGCTTGGTATTGAATAACCCATTCAATATCAGGGATATGAATTCCCTATTGAAAGGTAAGCTATAGTGACAATGATATCAACTTTCAAAGCTGTTAAACTCACCATTCCAGCAGCATTGGTTGATCCTTCGCCAAACGACTCACCAATAATCAGTGCATGAATCTTGTCCTCTCTGAATTGATCTGTCATGCCCAAATGAAACCACTTGACTTTGTCGTGTAGCTTGGGCAAAAGATGAGCTCTCAAGAACTTGGCACCTGCTTGTGCCTCACCTCTGGAATTGAAGAACACCAAAAACTTGGGAGGACACTTGTCTCTGGGCCCCAAGTTCTTTTTGATAATGAATGTGAGATCTTCATAAGAGTTTGCAGGGTGTTTCATTTGCTCGACAACAAGAAAAATATTGGGTCTATCTGTATTGCGATGCATCACTGTTAAGTACTGAACTCGAGGGCGGATGTCCGTCGGGGGAATATCGGGAAGTCCGACGGGGTATCAG
>QLOJ01000765.1:0-12613 GCA_003313625.1 Tricholoma saponaceum
CGTACTCGGCCGTTTCATTCAGCCTGAAGGTGCGCATCGATAGGCAAACGGCTATGTGGAGAACGAATAGGGTTAGAACTTTGTATAGTGCGAAGTTGTTCAAATACATACGGTGTTGCGGCATTCAAATAAAAGAGTTCAAACTTGAATCCGCCACTCAAATTTCAAATCAAGATGAGTTCATGGGCAAGTATTGGGATCATGCACGCCAGAATGGTAAAAGGCACGACCTAATTTCAGTTTTCGTGTTCTTTTCGACTCCAGTAAAGATGTGTTACAACTGGTGAGCGCTTGAGCGCCATTTAGAAGGTCACTGCTGAGTCGGACTGACATGCTGGCGTTGTCGACACTTAAGTATGGTTTATCACCTCAATTTACGGAACTTCATTTGTGAGGGCGTAAACGGAACAATATCAAACTGAATTGCCCTATTTCCACGCTTGTAATGAGCAGCAAACCTAGACGATAACGGGTCATGGATCTCCAGGGGTGGTACTAGCAGGGAAACAAACTTACCATGAATCCTGCCCTAGAGAAACCCCCACATAATCGCTGGTATCCCCGAAGTCACCCAGCATCTGATCAAAGCCGAGCTCAGTAAATGGCAAAGAAACATGGAGCCTTCGACCTTCAATCCTATTGGAGGGGCCATTCTTAGAAGCCTGAGGTGGTGTAAACTTCCAGATGAATTCAAAACGATAGGCCCCCCATAAAAAATTACACACAAGTTGCGGGTCTTAAATTCTGGTGATCTCGTACCCTTTTTAGCTACGCGAGAGGTTCGGCAGTAAGTACCAGTAAGTGCTCGTACAATATAGTACGATTTTTATTGAAATGTTCTCCGGGGATCAAAAACTTGACCTCCGCAATGTGTATGATTTTTCAGGAGGGGCCTATCGTTTTGAATTCATCTGTCAAGTTCGAAGTCCCGGATTTTTCCGGCAATCGAAGCACGCGCCGAGAGAATTTCGTTGTGTCCAACAACAAACGGAGGGTCATTTACTAGTAACACATGTGCTTCATCGATCGCCAGAACGACCTGCGGATCTTCGTCTTTCAGCCTGTGGACCGTCATGCGAGCCAGGGTTGATACAACAATTGTTGTTCCTCCCCAGCACTGAGTCCCGAAGCTCTATATCATTGCCAGGCTGCGAAGCTGTCAGCATATTAATGATTAAAACGTGAGACTTCGGCACTTAAGAAGGAGACCTTCAGCTTCCAGGAACTTTCTGACCTTCAATTGTATGTGCATTCAAGTTGTCACGTCTGCACTTTTCTAACAGGACAAATCACAGTGAAATATATAAACAGTGGAAGAAGAGTTACCTTACGTTCGCGACAGAGCCAAGAAGCTGTAAGAGGAATTATTGGTGATAGTTGCGCTGATCATGAACGAAACATACCTTTTCTTAGGCTGCATGGGCTATTTTCGGTTGAAAATGAGACATTTCCTTGCGGTTGTGTCGTTCCTTCACATACAAACATGACGAATAAGGCTCGCTTCCTCGCAATCCTTAAGAAGGGTGAACCATCCCCCAATCATGTAGGCCACCTCATGATTCGCTTACCAGTATGCTAATTGGAGCTCAATCGAGGAACAGGCCCTGATCGAAGAAAATAATGGACAACCGGAGAGCGAAGCTAATGCTGGTGTTTCACCCCGCTCTAATGCTGGAGAATGCCCACAACAAGTGCGCCGCCACGGTGACCGGTTCATCCTGCTGAAAATGTTTCCGGCAGTTAAAAATGGCATGGTCAGTGATTCGTCTTGCAGTCTCATAAACCCAACTAATGCCTTATTCAATACCATGACTGCAGGTAGATAACAATGGCGTAATCAATATGGCGAGAATGCGGACATACCGTGCTATCAATGTTTTCGAGGGTGAACGCTTTGTGGATTATGTGAGTTTCATGGTAGCCATCACTTTATTATTGAGTATAACAGTCTCTATGTAGATCGGAGAGATGCAATTTCTGACTGAGGATGAACGGTCCGCAATTTCGAGAGGAGCTTTTGTTCAAGTACAACCTCCTCCTAGTAGCATGTCTACGATGACTAGCCACTCTACCCTTTCTTCAGCAGCTACACAGATATCTCCTAGCGAGGACACACCCCCTCCACCATACATACCTCCTCGCAGAGCCGTGCAGCTGTTAGGTGAGGCAAACAAGCACAACAAACGTCGACGTGCGCAACAGTGGGAGTGGGCATGGTCAGAATATCACAGAGCAGAGCGGAAGAAAGTGGTGGAGCTGAGTTCAAAGCTCAGGGAACGGCTAAGGCCTTACGTGGAGTCGGAGTACGCAGGAGATCCAGATGATCCTGCTACTGTGGCATTTATATACAAGGTGCAGGGTGAGGCAGAGAAGTTAAAGAAAGAGCGATTTGGTGCTGAAGTCAGTGACTCCAATATTACCCGATGAGAGTCAAACTGGCTAACTTGCATGATAGCTGTTGTACCTCATTGGCAACGTATACAGGATAAATGGTTTATGGGTTCAAGAGATATGGAACTTCTTGTAAGTTATTTATCTTCGAGTTGTTAGTTCTGTAGAGTTGCTGACATATCCTTTTGAACTTCGAAGGAAATCTGTGTACTTGGAATTGAAAATGAGTGCTGTCATCCAAAAGTCCATATTCACTTTCCACAAGCAGAGGTATGTAATAATTTGAGTCTTCTGCATTTTGGGTGACTTGGACATGTAGCTTTTTTGCACACCTTTCATTGAAGGCGAGATGTTTGAATAATTGTTAATGATAAGACTGAGAGATCCTTGTAGCACATGATGAAACTGAAAGCCAAGGGCAAACTAAGTGCTGAGAAGTATCGAGTGCTAGAGGAAGATGTTGCAGGCAAGGTGTGTGGCAGTGGTTGGTTTCATGCCATGGTTCAGGTACAAGTCTAATCTCGGTGTTTCACTGCCTAGATCATGTATGCAGCATGGCAATATAGTAAATCAAGTATCATGGAGCGGCTGCTACGTGTAAGTGTTTCTATATTGTAGTTTAATATCAAGTCTCATGAATGCCATGACAGGTAGTGACCACAGTACTCTTCAGACCATATGAGTCAGATGCTATCTATTACAAACGAGCAGAGGTTAGCTGCATATCTCATTTAGCAATTTGGATCTGACATGATTTACAAATAGGCTTTGGTCATCATTGGTAACATCTTCATGTCTGTAAAGACAGCTAGGGACTTGAGAGGTTGATAATTTTCTGGTAGATGGCCAAGCTGTGTTTAGGATCCTGTTGACTGGTGCCGGGTGCAAGTGGTGAATCATCTATGGAAACTATATTTGACTTTGAATTGAGTAGGAGTCTGATGTATATATGCATTTTACAATAGTCATAGGGTTATGCTGATTTCTTCTTTTCCTTTCAGATGTACATAAGTCCTTCAACACGACAGAGACTCTGGCCCCATCGAGATTGTGCATGAACACTTATGCCTATATCTAAGATGCTTGACACAATTCGATGCATTCAATTCCCACCTAATCAACCTTCATCATGATCTCGCCATGATCTCGCGTCTAAGGGATCCGACAAATCCGATGCTGCGCGCTAGGTCACACACACGTGATAAACGGTCACACAGGCTTTTGCCTGAAGTCTTGACTCACGCCTCGCGCTGTCGTGCCAATCTATCGGGCCAGCTTCATCTGGAACCCCAGTCCTTTGCATTCTCGATTCGGAAACTTCGATTGTATCCCTGACATCCTCGATCTTGTAAACGCAATGTTTGGCCCTTACAACAATCACAAAGCCTAATTCCGCATTTTCGTTTGACATGTGGTCTCATCAGTCGCGGGTCAGATTTAATCAAGAAATATGTTGAATTCTAAAGGCAGGCCTAGAAGAAACTTGTTTCATCATGTATTGTCATGTTGCTGCAACTATTAGTATGATGCTCCTCGCGCGCTTAAGGAATTTGCCTTTTGTCGGAGATCCTTATCGATCAGGCATGAGGCTGCCACCTTGCTTAACTCCCATTGGCCTCTACACAATTTGATCCTCTCTTTGAATCTTCTCTGTTGAACATCCTAGTACGTGGTCATGAGTTGAACGTTGTTTGATTCGAGTTGCTGAATAACAGATATTCTCCCTACGACCGTCATTCATCCCCGCCTCGCTGTTGAGCAACGCAAGCTGTCCCTTATTACACTCAATGCCACCAGATACTACGGAAGAACAACAGCATGGGGCTGAACGCTATGTAAGGCATAAGCTAACTTTGTATGTATTATCATTTGTCTGAGAGGAAATAAATAGCTAAAATACGTTCGTCAGGGAAGCGCTAGCGGACTCAAGGCCATATGAAGACGTGGTGGGTCCAGATTCGTACGTGTGATCTATGTTTCATTCGGGCTCACTTAACACGTATCCTTCAGGGAAGGGAATTCAATCATCCCTGGAAGGAAGCCAAAGAACGCGCTACTCACCATCTTTAAGGTAGTGTTGCCCGTGAGACACAGTGATACCTTCATTGATGATAGAACATTTAACAGAATTCCAGCCCTGAGGAAATTATTCTTCCAAAGCTGAAGAAAAATAACTTTGGGCAAGCGGGCAAGGGCGTATCGGTAGAAGTCGATGATTTGCTGGAAAATCAGGCGATCATTGCGTAAGTCTTATTATGCGTCTATTCTATGAATGCAGCTCTCAACAGGATGGATAACTTAGAGTAATGGGCCCAACTGGGTCTGGCAAAAGTTCGGTGAGCCGAAGGAAGTCCATCATGTCACCGCCCCAACTCAGATGTTTAGTTCATCGCTACGGCCACAGGAGCAGACGTTCGGATCGGTCATGATTTGCACTCATCCACCACCGACATAGGCATCGTCAAGTTTCAATGTCGAGAGAGAAGTGATTTGGATATCGTTCTTGTAGACACCCCTGGCTTCGACGATACTCACAAGACAGATATTGAAATATTGGAAATGCTTGCAGATTGGTTGAAGACAACGTAGGTTTCCATTGTCTCTCTGAAGATAACATATGATTATTGTTATCTAGTTACCAACGCAAGATTACCCTGGCCGGCATCCTCTACTTTCACCGAATTTCGGACAATCGGATGGCAGGAACACCCCTAAAAAATCTGCGTATGTTCCAGGAATTGTGTGGCAGGAAAGCGCTACGGAATGTTATTCTCGTCACGACAATGTGGGGGGAGGTCGATGCAGACATTGGATCTCTAAGGGAGACAGAGCTGAGGAAGAAATACTGGAAGGTGATGATTGATGAAGGATCTGCGACGGCTCGCTACCGAAATACACGGAGCTCAGCATGGGACATCTTGGACCACATTATCCAGGATGCAAATGACCGCAAGGCAGTCTTGCTCCAGAAGGAGATGGTCGACATGCAAAGGCAGTTGCCTGAGACTAGTGCTGGCCAGGAGCTGTATCGGACGCTCCACGCTCTGGTTAAACTACAGCAAGATTTACTTCAAAATATATGGGCTGAAACCAAGCGGGAAGCCGATCAGAATATTCTGCTCGTTTTGAAAGCTGAGGCTGAAATCGTTCGGAAGCAGCTGGACGTCGCAATTTCGGCCGTGGAGACGTTGAAATTACCTTTAAGCAAACGATTGCTCCACTTGCTTCGGTCTTCCTTCGGTGATTCTGTGAGAAGGAACTGGTGTGTCGAAATTTCGTGGCGTCTTGGGAATGAGCTCAATTGGATATGTTTATAGGGAGGATCCGGACCACAGAGATCTTGTCAAAGATTCATTGATTGGGCGTATGTCGGAGGGGTACGAGTCGTTCTCGTTGCTTGAGTTAAACGATACGCTGAATTACATCATAATTCTTCAGTGACCTGGCGAAGAACCAAGTAATCATTGCGTAGGTTTTACGGTGCACTCGCTAAACGCATCTTAAGGATGGTTGCATTACAGATTGATTGGCTGTGCTGGAGCTGGGAAAAGCGAGGTAACAGGCTCTTAATCGTTGAGTTAGATTACGTTCGGCTGATATATTCTAGTTCATCTATAAGGCGACGGGTCTTGACAATTCCGTCAGCCATGGTTTGGGAACTGGTTCCGCCAAAATCTCCAGATTCAAGGCCTCTCGCTACGAAAGATGCGATCTTGATGTTATTTTCCTGGATACACCCGGTTTTGACGGCACTAGAACGGACAAGGAAGTTGTGAAATCCCTCACAACTTGGTTGAATACGACGTGAGTATTTCTTTGCTGCGAAAGGCCAGAGGTTGTTACCGTCATATAGTTACGGACGTAAGGTTACATTAGACGGACTCCTTTACTTCCACAAAATCTCAGAAAAACGTTGGAGCTCGAGAGAAACACCGGGCGTCGACATGTTTGACGAGCTATGTGGTAAGAATGCACTACGAAAAGTCATTCTTGTAACAACTATGTGGGACGATGTTCTCCAGGAACAAGCGAAACAGGAGGAGAAAGAAAAGAGAGAAAAGGAACTCAGAGAGAAACACTGGAAGGCCATGATCGATAAAGGATCCTCGATCGTCCGCTACGAGCGCACATCGAATTCAGCGTGGAGCGTTCTCAGGCCTTTCATTCAGGCTGGGAATAGGCGACAGACTGATCTCGTCCAACAGGAGATTGCTGATATGAGAAAGCAGCAACGTAAATCGAAAGCTGGCCAGGCCCTATATACGAAGCTCGAAGATCTTGTCAAAAGTTGGCATGATCTGCGTCAAAAGATCCGTGCCGAGATTGACAGGCCGGGAGACGAGGAAATCATGAAAACTTTGAAAGCCCAATACGAAGAGAATCGAAAGCAACTTGCTCGCACAATTATCGATATTCGAAATATGAAACTACCTTTGGGTACATACTTGTTCGCGTTGCTTCGTGCTCCGACCATACAGTAGGTTATATTGGTAGGTTCTGTCTCCCACAGTCTTATTATCACCAATCTTTCCCTTTGTGCAGTGACAGGTTGATTTAATCCAATCCTAACTTATTCGTCCAAGTCATTTTCATGGTTCGATATGGTGTTTTTTTTTGTCTACCTTCATTGTGGAATTGCTCTTTAGGCTTTGGCTCGCAGCTTTCAGCCTGGTGACTGGCAGACCGCGCTATCATTTCATCGGATTGCATCGTTGTACCTGCCGACTCCAACGTGTAGAATGAAACGGTACAGTAGGCCTTAGAGTATTTCTTGCCAGGATATTATAAACAATGAAGAAAAGATCTCGAATAGATAAATGGAAATATATACGAATAAGTCAAAAAATCGAACCAAATAACCACCCCCCTTCAAGTTCATCTTTTAGGCTTTCCGCAACCGCTGCTCCTTCAGTGCCCGACCCTTCTCCGTTCCATGAAGGTCCCATACCTGTCGAATCCGCTTGTCTTGCTCGGTCATATTCCGCGGACGACGGAGCTTCTCCCGCATCCGCTGGAACTCGTTTTGCTCAGAAGGCACAGGGCTGGGAGGCAATGACACCGGACGAAGTTGCCACCGGGTTATATCCTCCTCCTGAAAGTAAAAAGCGATCAGATGAGAAAGACGCAAGGAAACTAGATAAATATAACGTACCTTGTTCTGGATGTCGTGGGCTTCTTGGGTGACCTGTCGCCAAGGCCACGTCTTCCTCTTCTCGTTCTCGTTTGCCACAGGAATCGGCGCACTGGATTCTGAATTTGCTCCAGGGCTGCAAAGTCCCGTCTCGCTAGGATCTTTCACAGAATCGAGGACCTCAGGACCCACGCCGCTGGGGACTTCCTCCATTCCGCTCTCCTGTGGTAACAGCGAGTGAATGCAGGCAGATAGGTCCATCTTGAGCCCTTCAGAAATGCATGGCCGAGTGGTTGAAGAAGATCCAGAGCTGAGGTCTTGAAGGCCGTCGATGACAACACTGATGGGACAGGAAGCATCTTGAGAGTGAACAGCACCAGCTAAGTCAGGAGCAGGGGTATCGCATTCGACAGAATCCACCACGATCAGAGGCAGAGGCTCATCCTGAACGGGGACAGAGGGTGAGAGACAAAACAACCAGCCATCTTCGAGGGGGCCAGATGGCCGTTTGTAAACAGGATCCGCAAAGACAGGGTCAAAATCGTCGCATACATGCAGAATATCCGCCGCCTTGAAATCGGGAGGGACCACGTTGACAAGAAGTTCGGCCTTCGATCCATCTGAGCCGTAGAAGTCCATCAAAGCTTCCGAGAGATCGAACGTGTCGTCGGCGCTGCCCGATGGCTCCACAGCGAAGTCGGGAGTAAGGACATTGTACTCGACAGCATCGGCAACAGTCGGAGTTAGAACATCAGCCTGAGTAGGGATAGAGAAAGGTGAGCCAGATTGGAAGAGACCAGGTAGACCACGTTTCGAAACGAAACACTCCTCAAGAACAGGGTCGAAATCGTCGTAAACATCCAAAACGTTTGCGAAATCAAAGTCGGGAGGGACCACGTCGACAAGGAGCTCGGCCTTGGATCTACAGGGGCCGTAAAAGTCCAGTAGCGCCTTTGAGAGATCGAAAGAATCGTCGGCGCCGTTCGGTAGCTCCGCGGCTGAGTTGTCATCGTCGCTGCTGAGAAGAATGGGATCGTCGAACAATCCAGCAAGTAGTTCTTCCTCCACTTCTGCTTCCTCCTCGTCATCATCATCCTCGACAACGCTGTCCTCGATCCACACGGCATCTTCCTCGTCATACGTCCCGTCAAGCAACAGCTTCTCCACCGCCCCTACCTCCAGTTCATCTTCCTGGTCATCAACATCGATAACCACGCATTCACTTCCCCACATCCCCAAGTCCACCCCTTCATCGGCCAAATCGGCCAAATCGTCCTTTGCAGCTACCTGGAAATGATGTTCGTCTAATCCATAAGGTAGAGAGTAGCACCGCAATTCTGCCAGGACGTCATCCACCATAGATAGCTCGTCCCACTCTAATTCCATACCAGGGCAGCATGGGCAATAAGTGATGGGGAGAGAGGAGCTTGGACTGTTGAGAACCTTGGGGAACGACGGGGAGTGTGTGAGTAGGCGAGGCATGGAGTGGCGAGATGCAGCAGCTCCATCCACAAGATCGATCGACTGAGCTTTTTCTTCATCGCTGTCTTCAACGTGATTGGCAGGCGTCAAGAGGTTCACTTGTTCTCCCGCTTCGTCGGAAGGCATTGAAGTAAGACCAACAGGAGTGAGCGTCGGGGTATTGATTCCCTCGGTCACCTCGACTGCGAGTGTTGACTTCTCTTCCACGGAAGCTTCAGTGTCCACGACCACCACTACACACTCCTCTAAAGCCTTCTGCAAATTTTTCAAGACACATTCCTCTTCGACAAACCCATTCTTCTCTCCCTCCTCAACCTCCAACTCCACCACCTCCAGCATATCAACTTCACCACCTACAACAACAGCCTCGTCCTCAACCCCGACCGCTGCACGCAGCTTCGATCCCACATCCACCTTCCTAGCATAAATGCTTTCCGCCTCTACCAACGTCGACTGATCGACCTCTCCTACCAGCCCCAACCGACTCTCTGAATCCAAGCCAAACTGCGACGAATCAGACCCCTTCTCCACAGAATAGGACGACGAGCTACCAGTAGTCATGGTAGCATCGCCAGAAGGAGAGGCCACCGCCATCTGCCTCGACGTGGATTGCAGGATCGCATGTCGAGGAATTAAAGACCGGGAACCACGAAGCTCCAGAACGCGCTTCGGGAGGAGTGGGCGACCTTGTACGGGAGTGTCCACCACAGAAAGATGGGAAGGGCGAACAGAGGTGGGCGCTACTTGAGGTGTACTGGTAACGATGTGCTCGCCTCGCCACACAACAAGGGCAGTTCCAGCATCAGACAACTGCGAATCTTCGACATCAGCGAAAGTGACGCGATCGAGATCCTCCAACACAAACGAAACATCCTCACACTCATCCTCCACACACTCTTCGACGAACGAGCCAGTGTCGGCCTCTACACCAACCATGAGACTGTTGAGTGCCCTGAAGTCGGACTCTGTGATAGACAGTGCCCCATCATGGCTGACAAAACACTCGATCTCGAACGAGAAGAACCCATCCTCAATTTGAATAGAGACGGAAACCTCTTCGAAATCCGGAAGAGAGTCAAAGTTCTCTTCCTCAGAGCTGATCCGGTCCTGTTCGTCGTCGTCGTCAAGGAGGAATGTAGAAATTTCGTCATCGACCTTGATTACGGCGAGAAGAGGCGGCGAATATGGCACAATGACATCGTCGGGAATATGGTTGTCTTGGCTGACAGGCGGAGGTGGCCGAATCAGGCGAGATCCGCTGACATCGACGGCAACAGTGGCCAGAGTAAGGGGAATTCGAGGTTCAGCAGGCTGAGAGTCAACAGTCGCGTGTAGATATAGAAGGAGAATGAGGCGGAGGGAGAAGAGCATAAGAATGATGTCGGTAAAGTCCTCTCGGTCCTATAAAATATATGAGTGAAGGATAGGGAGAGCGAAGGAGTGAGTATTACCGATTGTACTACTGCGTATGCTTGTAGGTCTACGCCAACGATGAGTGGTTCTTCGACAACATCGGAACGCTAGTGAAGAGGAATGTATGAGTGAATTGAACGCTGAAAAGTGGATAGACTTACCATATGGACCTCTTCAACTATGATCGCATCCCCGGTATACTCATCTCCCTGGATCTAAGCGAAAGCATTGAGAAAAGAAAATTAGAAATCAAGAAAAAATATATTACCAATTCGCTGTCCTCCGCCCCCCTCGCTCGCCAGCGCATGTCGATGAGAACACCGACAGCCAAAACGACCAAAGCCCCTGCGATCTTCAGCACAGGGGGGAGCACAAGGACCTCCGAAAGCGCCGAATTGTCCAATTTGACAGCTTGCCGTACCGTGTCATAATCCTCCCACAGGAGGGGAGCCGCAAATCCAGTACCACCAGCCAACGACGAGACCGCCACCGTAGGGACAAGACCCCGACAGGTCGGATCTTCAACGTAGATGAACAGATTGAACATCGAACTCCCGGTGTACACCTTGATTCTGCCCAACGAGCGGCGGATACGAGTGAGGGACCATCTAAGGAGCTCAAACGCCGTCATACTGATGAGTGCTAGGAAGAGAAGATACCATAAAGGCATCCCCTTGGCATTGGGGTCGGGGTCGACAGCGGCGGTTTGGGTGGGTGGGTCTGGGGGTGGAGGCGGGTCCTCAGGAGATGAGAGAGCATCCCTAGCTTCTTCTTTGAGATCGTCCAGCTCAGTGTCTAGATCATCGCTAGGATAATCGTCGCCGCCGCCGTCGCCGTCAGCCTCATCATCCTCTCCTTCACTGGGCTCGTAGTCTAGTTCATCAAAGTCAGCCTCCTCGTCCTGTGACTCCTCACGCTCGCCGCGCCCAGCGGGCAAGGAAGAGAGAGTAGACGTGGACTGGGAACTGGCCTTTGACCTCGCCACGCACTGGGAGAACCAGCGGGCGAGACAGATGATGATGACGGAAACTACAAGGAAGACACACCCAGCCACCGCGATTGTGCTAGATGATGCAGACAGGGTGGGATGGGTACGTAGGACAACCTTTGAGGGCGGGAGACGAACGATGGGACGGGCGAGGTGAGCGGGGTTGCTGGTGTGGAAGACGGTATCGCGAAGATTGGAGACAAATTCGAACAGCGTGTATGCAAAAACAGTACACGCAGGAAACATAACATGGCCGTAGCCATCTGCTGGTTGAGTGTTGATACCCATGATAGAAATATATGAAGATTGATTCAAAGTAGACGAGATGATGATGGTTCAAATTGAAGAGTCGAGACGAAGATGGGCGAGCTTTTGTAGATCGAGGATTGGTGGCTGACATGTAATCTGCCATTAAACGATCGAGGAATGGGCCAGTCTGGACCACTTCCTAGTGGCTGATGATCGGGAAACTTTGTTTTCGGTCGGACCTCTCGGGGAAGGCATGATCGAATACGAAGGTCCTATGTGAATTCTATGCTAGAATCCTTTGGACTACTCCACGGGGGAGTGTAGTATCTGGGATGACAACTTGAAGTACTATCTCTGCTTAGTAGTTTGACTGCGACGTGTGGGTGTAACAAAGTGTTGTCAATTCGAACACAGAGGGCATCGTACCCACGGACTCTCTATGACACGTCAACGTTAACCTATCGCAGAAAGGGAACCTAGGTTCAACCAACGAACGACATTGTCGACTGAGTCAAGCACCAGCATTAGGAAATCGGGGTTGCTCGATGGTTGTGCATCTGAGTGAGCATGAGCGAATTTGTAAGCACTGACAATGACGAGAACACTTGAACTGTTCTCGTCAATCACACCAAAGGATGGCTTTCACCCTACATCCACAACCCACATACTTTCAAGTTCTAACCAAAGCATCCTCCCATCATTCACCTCAAATTGTACACTCCACCTGTACTTCACCTTCCCCCCATTAATCTTTATCGACCCTTACGAACTTGCAAACCATGCACAATTCTATACATTCAAGCACTGGGGCACGGCCAATCTCGAGTTACCCGTACATGCAGTGCCTCAGAACAATTCAGGGTTACTGTTAAACATAAATGTCCCTCCCGTGTGGACTCAGGATGACCAGGAACTGGAGGTGGACGAAAGCGATGTAGTGCTGGAAATCAATGTTCCCT